>JABUQX010121292.1:0-10000 GCA_015478945.1 Trachelipus rathkii
TGTTGTAGCGTTCAGTCGGAATGGGTGTTTAACCGTTTTCTTTATCGTGAAACGCTTTCGCGTTTTCGTGCATAACTTCAATATATATATATATATATATATATATATATATATATATATATATATATATATATATATATATATATATATATATATATATATATATATATATATATATATATATATATATATATATATATATATATATATATTATATATTATATGACCCACACCGCACTCTGCACCGTCCCTGTAGAATACTCCTCCTAAAGGTTTGGCTTATCGTATAGGTCTAAAATTTGGCAGCGCGCTAGGTGGGGAGGTAATCTCGTCGTAGGCGAGGTTACGTCCCCGTACGCAACTCGGAGGGGAGAGCCGCCCCCCCTAAATATCGAAATGTTCGTAGAAGGTTGAAATTTGGAGAAAGGATTCGAAGTCGGATTTCTGGAAAGAGTCGGAATTCGAATCAGAGGAGTTGGCATCGGCACCGGTGCTGGCTCCGGTGCGATGCTGAGTTAGTAAATATTTGTGTAATGATACAATATTTGTATCTTTATGTATGTTATAGAACCCTTAGATCTCGAATATGATGGTTTCAAGATCGTGAGGTGTGTCTGGTGACTCCCCGGATGGGGGTCCCCCCGTAGAAATGAACGGAATGCATAAGAGAAGTGGAGAAAGGAGTCGGATTCGGAGTCAGAGAAGGAAGGAGTCGGAGAAGAAGTTTGAGTCAGAGGAGTCGGAATCAGTAGCGGCACCGGTGCTGGAGCCGATGCTGTAGCGAGTTAATAAACATTCGTTTAGTCCCATATTGATTTCAAAATATATGTTTATAAGGTCGTAGAACTCGAATCAAGGATTATAAGTTCGTAAAGGATGTCTTGGGACCCCTTCGGAGGGGGGGTATCTCCAGAAGAA
This sequence comes from Trachelipus rathkii, assembly GCA_015478945.1. Taxonomy (NCBI): domain Eukaryota; kingdom Metazoa; phylum Arthropoda; class Malacostraca; order Isopoda; family Trachelipodidae; genus Trachelipus; species Trachelipus rathkii. The sequence goes on from JABUQX010121292.1 coordinate 919, forward strand.
ATGCACTGAATGAAAAACATAAGAAGATGGAAGAAGGAAGAAGGAGGAAGGAGGAAGGAGGGAGGAGGAAGGAGGAAGGAGGAAGGATGGAGGAAGAAGAAATCTCATGTGTTGGAACAAATGAGTCATAGCCAGCACCGGTGATGGAGCCGGTGCGGTGCTGAGTTTGTAAACATTCGTTTGCTATTTTATTTAATGTTTCATTTTACATTTAATTTTGTTTTAAATTTATTTTTTTTTATTAGTTTTCAAATTTTTATTATTTTTTATTTATTTTAATCTATTTTGTTTAAAAAAAACATAATTTTTACTAAAATTTTTATGCTTTTCATTTTTTTTTTTTTTTTTTTTTTTTAAACACCATCCCTCACGGGCTTAGCCTTTCAAGGAGGAGGTGTTACTCACTTAACGTCCAGCAGGACGAAGCCAAGCATAAGGAGAGAATAGCTCATTCTCCCCAACCAGTTGCGAACCTGGGACCCTCGCTTTGTTGGGCGAGTGCTCTAACACTGAGCTTCCGGGCGCTATTTTATATAAATAAATAAATATATTTAAAAAAATATATATATATACATATATATACATACATAAATACATATACATAACCTAAATACATATACACATACACAACATATATATGCAAATATAAATATCACTACTATTATTAATACTATCACTATCATTACTATCATTATCACTACTATCACTAACAGTATTATTAACGATAACATTAATACTAACACCAATTATTAACACTCACTATTTTCATTAACACTAGTTTTATCACTAATAATTTTATATTATTATTACTATTAATATTATTATTAATACTATCATTACTATTATTATTATTATCATTATTTTTACTATTATTTTTATTATTATTATTATTATTATTATTATTATTATTATTATTATTATTATTATTATTATTATTATTATTATTATTATTATTATTATTTTTATTATTATTATTATTATTATTATTATTATTATTATTATTATTATTATTATTCACAAATTATTAACACTCACTTTATCATTAACCCTAGTTTTGTCACTAATTATATTATTATTACCATTAGTAGATTAAAGAATGAATCCCAATCTCTAGCAACCACCATGTATCGAGCAGTCCTCTTGTTGAGCCTGAAAATAAAGATTCGGAGAGGCGTCATAACCACACAGTTTACAACTTAAATCAGATTCCATTTGATCAAATTAAAACAGTCGATGAAGTCAAATATAAATTTCCAAATTTTCAAAAGTTCATTATATCAAATTTTTATAGCTTCACCGAAGATATCATATCATGTTTATAACGTAAAAAATTTGGGTTTTTGCATACCCTAAAGCAGTCAATCAGTAAATCAGTAAATCAAACCATCCACCCTACCCCCCCCCAGCCCTCCGTGACCTATTGATGTATTGATTCAAGTCATATTTTTTACTGAAATTGTTATGTTTTACATACCCTAAGGCAGTAAATCAGTAAATCAAACCACGTTCCCCATCCTCCCAACCCACATGTGATCTATTGATCTATTGATCTATTTATTCAAGTCATATTTTGTATAACATAACACAAAACTTTTATGTTTTTCAAATTTATAACTTGAAAAATTTACGTTTTTACATACACTAAAGCAGTAAATCAGTAAATTAAACCATCCACCGTACTCTCCTCCCCGTTTCCTACTCTCCCATTATCTATCGATCTATTGAGCTATTGATTCAACTCACATTTTGGGTATCATTTAGGCTAAACATAACATAAAAACAAGTTCTTTATACACTGATCAATGAATATATGCTAACGAAACAAAGTTTCAACATTAATAAAGCTAACATAGCATCACCTGAACTAAGAATATAATGTACAACGACAAACCTAACACAACTTACTCACGAATAAACTGTTAACATTAACAAAGTTCCACACTTAACACCAGTAAAGAAACTAACATTGCATACAAAACGTAACCTATTCACACTTTTTCAAGCATATCTCTAACATATTAACGTTAATTTTACATTGGCACAGTAATATTTAACAAAAATTTATCATAACCTTGTCTAATTATCATACAGACCAAAGAATAATTGCAAACGTAACAAAGTTTTATCCAAACATGACATAAAAACAAAGTTCTTTTAATAAAATATCATAGTAAAGTGTAATAGTTTACTGATTTTAAAGCAGTAAATCAGTAGATCAGTAAGTCAAACCATCAACCCCTCCCATCCCTCCCACCCTACCATGATCTATTGATCTATTGATTCAAGTCATATTTCGAGTATCATTTTGGATAAACATAACATAAAAATAAGTTCTTTATATACTGACCAACGAATATAAGCTAACGTAATAAAGTTTTAGAATCAATAAAGCTAACATATCATAACCTGAACTAGGAATGTAATGTACAACGACAAACCTAACATACCTTACGCTCGAATAAACAGTCAGCATTAACAAAGTTCCATACTTAACAACAGTAAAGTACCTAACACAGCATACAAAACGTAACCTATTCCCACTTTTTTCAAGCATATCTCTAACATATCAATGCTAATTTTACATTAACATCGTAATATTTAGCAAAAATTCATTATAAAATTACCTAAATATCATAATCCCCAACGAATAATTGCAAACATAACAAAGTTTTAACCAAACATAGCATAAAAATAACAAAGTGTTTTCCAAACATTTCATAAAAATAAGTTCTTTGAATAAAATATCATAGTAAAGTGTAATAATTTACTGATTTTAAAGCAGTAAATCAGTAAATCAGTAAATCAAACCACCCGTCCATCCCCTACCCCCTCTCCTCCATGACCTTTTGATCTATTGATCTATTGATTCACGTCACATTTCGAGGATCATTTTCGATAAACATAACACAAAAATAAGTTCTTTATATACTAACCATCGAGTATATGCTAACGTAACAAAGTTTTCGCATCAATAAAGCTAACATAGCATTACCTGAACTAAGAATATAATGTACAGCGACAAACCTAACACACCTTACGCTCGAATAAACTACTAACATTAACAAAGTTCCATACTTAACAACAGTAAAGTAACTAACATCGCATACAGTACGTAACCTGTTCACATTTTTTTCAAACGTATCTGTGCCATATCATTTTTATTTTTACCTTAACATAGTAATATTTAACAAACATTTCTCATAACTTTACTTAATTATCATACAGACCAACGAATATACGCTAAGAAGGTAACAAAGTTTTCACATAAATAAGGCTAACACATCATAACCTGAACTAAGAATATAATGTACAACGACAAACCTTACATACCTCATGTATAAATAATCTGATAACGTTCACAAAATTCCCTACTTATCATTATCAGTTGGCTTGACATGTATGCCTGTAGAAAAGGTTCCATCATCTTTAATTTTGATTTTAATATCCAATAAGTTAATAATATTATTTAGGAACCACACGGACATTCATCAGTTTATCAACCGCTTGCAATGACTTTCTTGCCTCAAATTCACATCTGAAACATCTCTAAATAATATTATTAACTTTTTGGATATTAAAATTAAAACTAATGATGATGGAACCTTTTCTACAGGCATACATGTCAAAAACCAACTTTGACAATAATCGCCGTTAATTACACCTCCTACTCCTCAGAAGTATATAAGAATTCAATTTCAAAAACACTCATATATAGTGCTTATAAGTTGTGCTCTGATTGGGAATCATTTGATGTTGAAGTTCAAAGAATTAAGCAGAACCTGATCAACTGTTACCTCCCTTTAAATTTAACGGAAAAAATAAACAAAACCATCAACAAACTATAAAAAAACAGGACAATACAAATAATATCTCTGAAAGCATTAAATTTTATTTTAAAACTTCAAATGCAAAAGACTTTGATAAAGAGGAAAAATGCTTACGCGGCATTATTAACACTCACATTAAATCTACAAGTAACACAAAAATCACAGCTAAACTATACCACAAAACAAGAAAACTTTCTTCCTGCTTCTCTACTAAGGATACCCTTTCAGTTAATCACCATGTCGTGTACCAATTCGCATGTCCAGGTCTGACTGTACATCGACGTATATTGGTTACACGACTAATAGATTAACAGATAGGGCATACCAGAACCGCTTTAAACCTAGTAAACTATACGAACATTTATTCACTGAACATAACAAAACAGCTATACCTGATATCTCATAGTCATTCAAAATTTTACACCCCTCATGCGAAGTTGAAAAACTGAAAATAGCTGAGGCTTATTACATAAAACATCTAAAACCAGACATTAACATAAAGTTCAACGTATTGTCACTTAAATTAAATATAATATGATATGCTAAAATCTAAAATCTAAAATCTAAAATCTAATTTGTTACATAATTCATAATGTTAGAATCGAAACTCTGAAGATGTCCGAGGTTTACGGACGAAACCGGTCAGAAACTAATAAATATAAATATGGCTCTTACTTTCTTTGCAAACTATTTTCTAGACTAGTATTAAGAAAATTAATTGAAAATCAGAAGAAAATATTTAGAGAATTAGAAGTTAAAAGTAAAACTTATATTAAAACAAAAGCTGACATAGAATTCCTATATTATTATTATTATGTATATATGTAAGTGTTTGTGCATATTATTATTATTATTATTATTATTATTATTATTATTATTATTATTATTATTATTATTATTATTATTATTATTATTATTATTATTATTATTATTATTATTATATTATTATTATTATTATTATTATTATTATTATTATTATTATTATTATTATTATTATTATTATTATTATTATTATTATTATTATTATTATTATTGTGTGTGTGTGTATTATTATTATTATTATTATTATTATCATTATTATTATTATCATTATTATTATTATTATTATTATTATTATTATTATTATTATTATTATTATTATTATTATTATTATTATTATTATTATTATTATTATTATTATTATTATTATTATTATTATTATTATTATTATTATTATTATTATTATTATTATTATTATTATTATTATTATTTATTATTATTTTATTATTATTATTATTATTATTATTATTATTATTATTATTATTATTTTTATTATAATTATTATTATTATGTGTGTATTATTATTATTATTATTATTATTATTATTATTATTATTATTATTATTATTATTAAATTTACTACTATTGCTATTTTATTTCTTTCGTATAGAATGACCTACCTTTCTCACTTTGCAACTTCCTATGCTTAGGTATTGCACCTGCATCTCCGAATAATGGTATGTTTAGTAATTTTGATTTTATTACAACAAATTCTGCTAACATACTAAAGTTTATTGTTATATTTTTATCATAGATTTTCTTAACCTTATCCCTCCATTTATCACGCTGGAGAAATTGAAGTTCTTTTTAACTATTTTGTAGACCTCACCTGTGGCTTGCTTTTTTAATTATTTTTGGGAACTCAAAAATAAAAAATCGCAAGAACTTTTTATTATGTGTCCGATTATTACAAAATTTTCAGAGCATGTAGAATTTGGGAAGATAGAGACATATTTTGTTAAAATAAATTTTGTGTATGTCCAACGGTTTTGCCGCTGCTCATGGGAAAATTTCAAAATTTTTAAACGTTTTCCCGTCACCAACAGGAAAACCGTTGGACATACAAAATATTTATCTAACTAAAAAATTTGTATCTCGTTGAGATATAAAAGCTATAAAAATTTCACTCTCATCAGATGAATAATAAAAATGTTGCAGGGCACCAATCATTAAAATTTTTTTGTTGGGCTACTCAAAAATAAAAATAAAATTAATTTTTTATTATTCAAACTATCATATCAAAAAAGAGCTTATTTAATTAAGGAAGATACAAATTTTTTGTTTTGATAAAGATTTTGTATCATAAACAGATTTGCCACTGTTCATGGAAAACCTTTTGAAATTTTCAAATGTTTCCTCGTGATTAGCGGCAAAACCATTGGAAATACGAAATATTAATATAAATAAAATGTTTGTGACTTGTAGAGTTACATAAGCTGTGAAAGTTTCATTGCAATCGGATAAATATTAAAAAAGTTACATGCCACATATTATAATTTTTTTTTGCAACTCAAAAATAAAAAATCACGATAATTTGTTTATTATTCATCAGATCAATACGAAATTTTCAGATCAAATATAAATGGGCGAGATTAGTATTTTTTGTTCAGAATATTTTTTTGTAAACCTAAGGGGTTTGCCACAGCTTATGTGGAAATTTTTAAAATTTTTAATTTTTCCCATGCACAGCAACAAATCTAACCTGTATGCAAAATAGTATCTAAACAAAATATGTAAATCTTCCTTGACTGTACATGCTCTGAAAGTTTTGTCTTGATCGGATGAATAATAAAATGGTTATCGCGATTTTTCATTTATGACTTCCCAAAAATTGACCCTCCCCCCTTGTACCCCTCCGTATAATGAATAAAATATTTTTTATCTTTTAAAAATACCCAAACCACTCGAAAGAGAAGGAAATTATCCCCTAGAGAGTATTAAAACCTAAAAATCATAGAATTGATGATTATTACTCCTAAAAGTTAGGTACCCCTACCGAGACCGTCCCTTTAATACTTTATTTTAACTCGCGATATGGTTTCAATTATGATGTCAACCATTGTTGAAATTTTTCTGAATTCTCAGATTCATCTGCTAATAATTCTCTACAAACATTTTCTAGTGCTTATACCTTTATTCTTAATTCAAGCTCATCAGCTTTGAGCTCGAAATATTTATATATATATATATATATATATATATATATATATATATATATATATATATATATATATATATATATATTATATATATATATATTTTAAATCCATAAAATATATATATATATATTTTATCGAAATATATATATATATATTATATATATATATATATATTTCGTTTGAAAGTGCACCCCATAATTAAGAATTTATATAATTTTTTTGTGAGTTACAGTGGCTAATTTTCCGAAAGCCGTTGTTAAACCTCCTTCGGAATACGCAACATCGCCTATTTTTCACATTTCATTTGATATACTCATTTATATTGTTATTACTTTTATTATTATTATTATTATTATTATTATTATTATTATTATTATTATTATTATTATTATTATTATTATTATTATTATTATTATTATTATTATTATAGAAACTTTCACTCACAATCAAACTAATATTTATATAAAAAGGGTTGGGTATTTACTTATAACACTTTATATACACAGATAAATTTTTATGTCATATATATAAGTTTACCTGTATATATTTTATTTTATTTATTTATTTAACTTTTTATTCAATGCTTAAAACCTTCCCTGTTATGAGGCTAGAGATGAACAGTTCTTCTGATTCTCTAGTAACATACCAATTACCATGACTTCTGCATGTATCTCTTCATATTGAAGAATTTTTTATCCACCATGATGAAGTAAACACGCAGTTCACAAAATCTTTATTTCTACATAATATAATCAAAGAGTGAACTTGGTTATAAAGAAAAATATAAAAATGAATAAGTATTCAAATATTATACATTTGAATAATAAAATTATATTTAAAAATGAAATATTCTCAATAAATGTCACTCGTTATAAATCTTTTATTAATTATCTTTAAAAGTTATTTACTTTTAAAACTAACTTTATTATTTTATATTCATGCAAAATTTAAACCAACTATTATTATATTAACTTTAGCTTCAAACTAATCTTCAATACTGATGAATAGAGATTTTCCATAAGAAATGGGATATGGTGGCTTTCTTTGATTATTAGGGCTTCTTCTATTACTATTATGTGAATACCTGAAGAATGTCAATTGCTTGGATTCCACCTCATTACCCTAATTTTCTTCATTGTGGAATTCTTAGCTCTTTAATAAATAGGTATTTCTTTATTATTAGCTTTCTTATGTAGCTTGAAGTTCAATCCGGTACTTTACCTTATTTTCTTTAGTTTAGGCAAAGTCAGATGTAGCTTCAAATATCAACTTTGAGTTGCCAGAAGTTTAATCCTGTTTCGTCACCCTATTTCCTTTAAGTTAGGCAATTTCAGTATTGTGGCTTCAGTAGTTTTGAGTTTCTGCAATAGCCTGTATTTGCTTGAGTTTCTTATATCTTCTCTATTTTTATTCTTTTTACTCAAAATATTGGTTTTCCTTAGCCTTTTCTCAGCGGCGTAAAGCAAAATTGTCGGGCCCTCCCGTAAAATTTAAATTTGGGCCCCATATATATATATATTATATATATATATATTATATAGTATAATTATTATATATATATATTATTATATATATATTATATATATATATAATATATAATATACTATAATATATAGGAAAAAGTTACTTAACGCCCACACGGAACGGGAGCTCGAATCAAAAAAATTTTCACAGGTAGCCTCTATGATACACAAATAGATGTTTTAAGGGTCGATGAAATTGAGCTAACCTAACCTAACTAACCTAACTTAACCTAATAACTTAACTTAACTTAACTGCCTAACCTAACCTAACCTACTAACCTAACCTAACCTAGCCTAGAAGAGGTAAAAAAACAAAAAAAAAAAAAATTTCATTTCGCCTAGAAATCTATTATGTATAATAGATGCTACCTGTGAAAATTTTTTTTGGATCCGAGCTCCCGTTCCGGTGTGGCGTTAAGTAACTTTTGTTATATATATATATATTATTATATAATAATATATATATATTATATATTATTATATATATATTATATATAATATATATAATTATTATATATATATATATATATATATATATATAATATAATATTATATATATATTATATTATATATATATATATATTTATATATATATAAGTATATATATATTAATATATATATATATATATATATTATATATATATATATGAGTATAGTTTTTTTCAAACTAAATATTTTCATGGAAAGTAGCTGGAGAGTTATGTTATCATAGGCTACATTAAGCTGGTTATACAATATACAGTTAGTTACTTCTG
>JABUQX010121293.1:0-25000 GCA_015478945.1 Trachelipus rathkii
GTGTTTTAAATACAAATATTCAAAATCGTTTTACAGGAAAATTAAGAACTTATGAAATACAATTCCATGTCTAATCATTGAAGAATAATACAAAGCTATTTTACAAAAGATGTTTCTATCCAAAATGTATCTCTATATATATATATATATATATATATATAAAGAAAATATATATATATATATATATATATATATATATATATATATATATATATATATATATATATATATATATATATATATATATATATATATATATATATATATATACTTTTATATTAGTTAGCTTTAATCATAATGCCAGATCCAGTACACCTTATATATTTTAAGTTCTAATTTATTTATTAGTTTAGGGTTAAGCTTATTTTAGAATCAAGTTTAGTTTATATCACGTTTAATTGTTAATTATTATGTTCTTCTAAACTCCATATAAGAGGTAGTTTTTTATGGACGAGTTAAGCATTTGGGAAGCTCAGCTTCCATTCCTTTGAGTTTCTCTCAAAAGGGCTTTAAAAAAGGTTTCTCCTTTGATATTTACATAGAAGTATTGTGATTTCTTTGCAATATTACAATCGGTTTCTCTGATTGTAATTTGTTTGGTTTCTCTAAACAAATATCTCTAAGCTAAAGCCTATGCTGTTCAAGAAAGTTTCTCTTTCTTGAAAATTTGCGATTGATTTAATCAATTAGACACCGGTTTCTCTGGTGTAGGCCTATGTTAATATATCTAATATTATTGACTGAGTAAAGTTTCTCTTTACGTCTAGTGCTATTTGGCTTCGCTGGATAGATATTGGTTTCTCCAGCATACACTTAGGTTAATACTGTGAGTTATATTGACAATTAGGTAACCTTTTTGGGTATCAGTTTCTCTGATGCATTATATGTTGGTTTCTCCAACAAATATTACATTAGTTTCTCTAATGCAATTATAAGATGTTAGTTTCTCTAACAGCTTTATAGTATCGGTTTCTCTGATGCATTATATGTTGGTTTCTCCAACAAATATTACATTAGTTTCTCTAATGCAATTATAAGACGTTAGTTTCTCTAACAGCTTTATAGTATCGGTTTCTCTGATGCATTATATGTTGGTTTCTCCAAAAAATATCACATTAGTTTCTCTAATGCAATTATAAGACGTTAGTTTCTCTAACAGCTTTATAGTATCGGTTTCTCTGATGCATTATATGTTGGTTTCTCCGACAAATATTACATTAGTTTCTCTAATGCAATTATAAGACGTTAGTTTCTCTAACAGCTTTATAGTATCGGTTTCTCTGATGCATTATATGTTGGTTTCTCCGACAAATATTACATTAGTTTCTCTAATGCAATTATAAGACGTTAGTTTCTCTAACAGATTTATAGTATCGGTTTCTCTGATGCATTATCTGTTGGTTTCTCCAGCAAATATTTGTATTAGTTTCTCTAATACAAAATAAGGTGTTGATTTGGTTTCTCCAAATTAAATGAAGGTTACTTCATTTTGTGCCTTATATAAGTTTTCGGTTTCTCCTTAAACTTAATTTGGTTATCGTTGCTGGTAAATAAAATTGAGTGTACTGTTATAAATCATTCCTTATATTTACGAACCTTCATGCATTCTCCGAAGAGCAAACTGTTAAGACCAGAGCTACCTTTAATATAGTTTATGTATATATATTAATAATAAAACGTTATTTTTAATTAGCTTTCATTTTAATCCTGACATTATTTATCTTATCTGAAAAGGTTGAAATCACTTGATAAATTGTAAAAAGGATATTCATTAAAGGATTTGAAGTTGGTATTCTTCTTACTTTATTAAAAAAAATTCACTTCGACTTATTGAAAAAGGGTATTTGAAAATCTTTAAAAGGGTATCATTTTAGAAAAAAACGTTCATGTTGACAGAATTGAGAACGTAATTTCAATCTAACTTCCATTGGTTTACAGCGTTGGGACTGTTAATCTCCTTAAAACTTTCATTGGTAGCTTGCGGTAGGACTTGTTAGATATTTAACGATTTTTTTTAGCAAGTTTTAGGAGAAAAAGTGATTTTTAACAACCTTTCGTAAGATTTATTTAGTTATTAAAGCCAGTTATTAGTGACAGGAATATAATAGTTAACGTTAAAGATGGCAGAAAATAATAGTAATGTTCCTCAATTTGCAAATATTTTGGGTAAATTAAAACCATTTAATGGGAAAACAAGTTTTAAAAACTTTTTGAACCAGTTTAATATAAGGGCAAGATTAGAAAACTGGAGTGAAGAAAGCAAAATAAGTATATTAAGGTGCTTATGTGTAGAACAAGCTCAAACTTATTTAAACTCAACCCCAGATATTGATAGTTTAAATTTTAATGAATTAATATCATTCCTAAATAAAAGATTTGTTGTAGTAATTTCAAAACAGGAAGCTTACAGCCAGTTTACAAATGTAAAACAAGGATATTTCACGGTTAAAGATTACGCTAATAAAATAGACGAAATCAGTGAGAATGTTATAAATATATTAACTGAATTTGAAAACACAGAGAATAGAGACCAATTTTTAATTTCTATATTTGTCAATGGATTAAATTTTGAGATAAAGAAATTAATAGGAGTCCAAGAGTTTGAATCATTTATTAACTGTGTGCAAACTGCCATAAAAGCAGAGAAGTTAGTTCCAAGTAGAAGGACGATGGGGAACATAAATCAAGGCAGTCAGGCTAATAATAACAACTTTCGGGGTAACTCTTATAATCAGGCTAACAGGGGAAACTATTTTAATGATGTACAATGTTTTTATTGTAAAGAAATAGGTCATAAACGTTTTAATTGTCCTAAACTTTATCCAAATAATCAGATGTCAAATCAGTATTCAAAAAACTTACAAAGAGGTCCATTTCTGAAAATTTAGATAATCCGATAGTTAAAATTAAAGTAGACAATAAAGTAATAAATTCATATTTCGATACGGGATCAGTTATTTCGGTCATGTCTTACAAAACCTTTTTAGAAATGGACCACCATTATAAAAAAATAAAGGGGTCAAATATTAAAGTCTCAAGCGTCTCAGGGGAAATTTTAAAAATAGTTGGGAAATCTGTTTTTCATTTAAATTTAGGGAAAGTAAAAATATTACATGAAATATATATATTGGAAGAAACTCAACTTCCTGGTGAAATATTGATTGTTAGAGATATATTGAAAAGATTAGGCAAAGTAACGTTTGATTTCGAAAACAATATTATATATATAAATAACACTGGGCTGCGTTTGAAAAAAAATTTTGTGATGTCTGAAGTTTTTGAACAATTTCTATACGTATTTTTCCCGCTGATCACGAAAATGATCTTAGTTTTGCTCTATCACGTCACGTTTTATTTATATGGCAAAAAATTGTTTCACACATATAATGTTATTTTTCTTTAAGCAGTTTTCCATGCTTCATGAATATGCAACTTGTTGCAATGTGTTGCAATTAGTAACTACCAGAAAAGAAGACAAAAATTGAATAAAAAACAAGAAAACGTGTAAATTGAACCTTTACTATATAAACAAGTCACATAAAGAATGAAATTATTGTAAAAAATATACTGGTAATTATAAGATTTTTCTAATCTGCATAAAGTGCTTGGTTGTACCTTGACTGTTAATGGTTATACCTAATTGCTATATTTTTAAGTCTTTCCACTATTTGTTTATATGTAATCTATGCTACACATTACATCTCCAAATTAATATTAAGAAAAGATGACCTAATTACTTTTCGTTTGTGAGTCTTTACAGGCTCATCTCTTTTCAGGCACCAACAGTAGTCTGCCATCATATTTATATCCCAGCGACCTTGGTACCTTTTCTCCATAGTCCGAACATCTTGATGGAACCTCTCGCCTTGTTCCTCACTAAAATCACCACAATTTGCCGGAAAATATTCCAAATGAGAGGCCAGAAAATGAATTTTAATGGACATACGAACACCCATCTTCTTAAAGCTTTCCAGCAGATTTTTAACCATGTCTTTATACTGGGGATTACGATGGTTTCCAAGGAAATCAGTAGCAATTAAATTGAAATTAATCCACGCTTCCTTTTCTATTTGGTTCATGGTGACCTCAAACTCATCATCTTTCATTAAACTTCTAATTTGAGAACCATCAAAAATACCTGAAAGCAATTTAGCATCACTGATGTGTGGAAACTTCTTTTATATAAAGGAAAGCATCATTTTCTTTATTCATTGCCTTTACATAGTTTTTCATTAAACCTAATTTTATATGTAGTGGTGGAAGTAAAATGTTATTGCGATCAAGAAGTGGCTGGGCGATGACATTTTGAAATCCAGATCTGAAAGAAATTCGAGGCTGCCAGTGATTCTGTTTAAAATGCTTGTCATCCGCCCGACTATCCCATAAACAAAGGAAGCACGGATACTTGGTGTAACCTCCTTGCATTCCTAATATCAAGGTTATAACCTGTAAATATAAAACATTTTTAGGTGAGCTGTTTTCCTTTTTTTTTTTTTTTTTTTTTTTGCCCTAATGTATTTGCACGTATTTTTTTAAAATTAATTTCAAATTTATATATAGCAATTTTGTTTATTAAATTAAATATGGTGTGCTACATTACCTTGAGATCACAACAAAGTTTCCACTGATGGTCATTATATTTGAGGACATCCAGAAGTGTTTTTAAATTTTCATAATTTTCAGTTAGTTGGATAGAATATCCAACTGGACTGAGCCAAGACTATTACCATTATGCAACAGCACGGCTTTGAGACTTCTACTTGATGAATTAATAAATAGTCTCCATTCAGATGGTTTATACATAACTCCTAAAGCTTCGATCAAACCTTTAATATCTGAACAATATATTAAAGATGTAGTATCGTGACGAGAAAAGAATTGCCGAAATTCCTGGTCCCTATTCCTGTACCAGTAGAATGTTGTCTCTAATGCAAGTAAATTGCTTCTCTAAGACGAGAGCCAAGAAGCTGTGACGATTCTTTTGATAAACCTAAATCTCTGGTAAGGTCATTGAGTTGTGATTGTGTTAACGGTTGTGGGTCATTTTGACTACATGATGGTTGAATGTATGTTTCAGAGGTGTCATCAGTACTTATCTCATCATCACTAACGCTATTCAATTTCAAGCTCTGAGGTGGGTCTGGGACAGGAATATCTGGTCCATGGGGAACTGGTTTAATAGCAGATGTCACATCTGGATACTTAACAAAAAGACATTTATGTAATTATGGAGAGGTATGAATGCTCATCATAGACATGTGTAACTTCAAATTTTTACATATATTCTATCATTTAACTTACCTTGTATGTTTGTCAAACAAAAGTAGCAATCTGTCACATGATCCTTTTCCTCTCTCCACATCATAGGTATACCAAAAGGTAATGCCTTTACCTTTCCTGTGCTCCATCTTCTTAGGTATTCAACACAGGTTCGACAACATATATGAGGAGCAAATACCTTGTTCTTGATCTCCCAATTTTAACCCAAATAAGCATGATAGGAGGCCTTTACAAATGAGGTAATGTTTGAACTTTGCCCTGCCAATACAACTTTTCCACATATAAAGCAAAATTTATTTGGGTGGTTTTTGCATTTCCTATTCATTGCAATAAATCCTTTAATTTAATGAGAATGAAATTATTTTAGAACGTAAGACAATGACCTGAAAAAATATAAAAGATATGTAATAAAATATTTAAGCAAAGCCAAGGTAGAAATTGACTAACTATTTCATACTAACATATTAACTAAACACGTAAATGTGCTTAAAAATTAAATATTTTCTTTCTACATTCAAGCACTAATTGCAGTTGTTAAAATAGAAATAATTTGAATAAATATGGATCTTTATTTGAAATATATTAATGAGTAACGGGAATTTAGCTACAAAATAGTAAAAAGAATACTGACAGTAAAATAATGTGCTTTACAAACTAAAAAGGAAAATAGGGAATTTTTAAAGTGATGCAACAAAATTTTGAAAAATTCAAAAAAAAGCAAAATATGGTGTAGAAAAAAAACTAGACGTGATGTGCAAAAACCAATTACATATTTAAAATCAGCGTGAAAAATGCATATAGAATCACTTTAAAATTCTTATTCATCAAAAATGACGCAGACCAGTGTAATCATACACTTCCTATCGTTAAACAAAATTGTCATAAATCTTATTGTTATAATATATCTAAAGAAGTAGTTGATAATAACAAAATAATTATGGATAAAAAAGTAATTTTGCCACCTCGGTCGTTTATAAAAACTTATGGTAAGGTAAGTGATGTTTGGAAAGATAAGGATGTTGTCATTGAACACAATTGCAGAATGGAAGGAATAAAGATAGGAAATACTTTGGCAAATGTAAATAAAGAATTGCAAGTACCATTCACAGTGGCTAACTATCTTGATCATGAGGTAATATTAAATAAAAAAGAGATCATAGGGGATATTTATCAAGCGGAGGAACAAGATATAGATACTCCTAATGTTGTGAGCAAAGAAAATACATTTGATTTATCAACCTTAGATTTAAACAATTTAGATACTAATCAGCAAGTAAAAATAATAGAAATATTAACTAAATATAAGAATGCTTTCGCACAAACATCAGATGATATAGGATTATGTAAATTAATTAAACATAAAATTGATACAGGGGAAACTAAACCAATTCATACACATCAATATAGACTTCCTCAGTATACGAAAGAGATTATGCAGGAGCATATTGACAAGATGTTAGAATTAGGATTGATAGAAAAATCGAATAGTCCATGGTGTAGTCCTGTAATCCTTATAAAGAAGTCAGATGGTTCACACCGATTTGTATTTGATGCGAGAAAAATAAATTCTGTTACAAAAAACGAAGTTATGGCCATGCCCAGAATTGATGAAATTTTAACATCTTTAGGTGGATCAAAATATTTCAGCATTTTAGATAACATTAAAGGTTATAATCAAATTTTAATAGAAGAAAATGATAAATCTAAAACTAGTTTCATAGGGCCGGATAATAATTCTTATCAGCATGTTCGAATGTGTTATGGGTTAGTTGGAGCACCTTCTACATGGTGTCATACTTTATCAATTTTGTTTTCAGATATATTAGGTAAGTTTTGTCAGATTTATATGGACGATTTAATATTATATAGTAATACCTTTGAAGAACACCTTAAAAATTTAAAACAAATATTGAGGATATACCAAAATTCAAGACTTAAACTATCGTTTAAGAAATGTAAATTTGCACAAAGTTCTGTTAAATATTTGGGGCATATTGTAAGTGACAGAGGAATACAAATAGATCCAATCAAAATACAAGCAATAAAAGAATATAAAAGACCGACTAATGTTAAAGAGGTAAGAAGATTATTAGGAATGATTCAATATTATAGGAAATTTATAAGTAATCTCTCAGAAATATGCGCTCCTCTTACTAACTTAACAAAAAAACATAACAAGTTTATTTGGAAAGAACTTGAAAATAATGCCTTTGAAAAAATTAAGGAACTTCTTATATCTTCACCAATTCTCATATATCCTGATTTTAATAAACATTTTAAATTACATTCAGATGCCTCTATTATAGCTATAGGCTCAGTTTTAACTCAAGAGATAGATGGAGTAGACAAGCCAATTGCTTATTACTCTAGAAAGTTATCGTCACCTGAACAGAATTACAGCACAACGGAGAAGGAAGCGTTGGCGTTAGTAAGTTCAATCAAACATTTTGATTATTATTTATATGGACACAAATTTACAGCGATTGTGGATCATCAAGCATTAAGGTATCTATTTAAATTTAAACCTACCACTCCTAGGATAGCTAGATGGGCATTGTTATTGTCAGAATTTGATTTTGATGTAAAGTATAAGGCAGGACGTGACCATATAGTAGCAGATGCTCTCAGTAGAAGTATACAAACAATTAATATAAATTCCATAAATTTTGACCCTTCTGTAGTGTTCAGTTCAGAAAACATACGTAAAGAACAGTTAAATGATATAAATTGGAGAAGAGTAATAAATTATTTTGAGAAGAAAAATATAGAGGGAATTCCCAGAGACATTAACTTATGTAATTTTACCATGGTAAATAATTGTTTGCATTTCATACAAAAAGATAAAAATAATAGATCGTATATGGAAACCGTAGTTGTTCCACATTCCTTAATAAATTCAGCCTTAAGCATTGCTCATGAATCACATTTAAATTTTCATTCTGGTTTTTTAAAAACATTAAAAAGAGCAGAAACCTTATTTTTTTGGTCTAACATGTCTCAGGATGTAAAAGAATATGTAAATAATTGTTTAGTGTGTCAAAAATTATCCCCATATAAAACAATTAGAGCACCTCTTCAAAATTATGAATCACCTAATGCACCCGGTCTCTGGTTAGGTATAGATATAATGGGACCTCTTCCAATGTCTGAAAAAGGAAATAAATATTTGTTTGTTGTAATTTGTCATTTTTCCCGTTATATACATGCTTATCCCATTCCTAATATTAAGAAGGAAACTATAGTAAATTGTTTAATAGATTATATTAATAAATTTTCAGCCCCTCTTCATGTCACCTCAGATAATGGAACCCAGTTCCATTCTTCTTTATTTAATGAGATATGCCAATTCTATAAAATCCAAACTCATTTCACAACAACTTTTCACCCCCAGTCAAATCCATATGTAGAGAGATCCAATAGAACTATTAAAAATGCCCTTGCATCAGCTTTAGAGGATAATTCTTTATATAAATGGGAAGAATATTTACCTTTTGTTATACTTGCTTTAAATTCATCATTTCATTCAGCCATAAATGAAATTCCTTTTTTCTTGTTCTTTGGAAGAGATGCCTGTTTGCCCCTCTCTGATATAATTAAAAATGTTAACAGATATCAACCAGAAAATAAAAATTATAAAGAAGAAATTATTGTTAAAATGAAACATGCATATGCAAAAGCATTAGAAAACCATATTAAATCACAAGATAAACAAAAAGATACTATAGGTATCAAAATTACAAAAATTTTGAAGTTGGAGATATTGTTTTATTAAATAACAAATACAGAGTAAGAGTAGGGAGTAAATTCAAATTCAGATGGTTAGGACCTTATAGAATAGTTGAAAAATATTCTTCAGTAAATTATAAAATAAAACCACTTTATGATATCAGTAGGAGAACTGAAACAGTTCATGTTAACCGTATAAAGAGATGTAATGTACCCTATTTAAACTATGATGAAATGCAAAATGAAAATCATGTTGACAATAATATAAATAATGTTGAAGATGATTCTGAAGAAGAATCTGAAGAAGACTCTGAAGAGGAATATGTTAATTATAATTATAATAATTATAATAATAATAATAATAATACACACACACACACACACACACAATAATAATAATAATAATAATAATAATAATAATAATAATAATAATAATAATAATAATAATAATAATAATAATAATAATAATAATAATAATAATAATAATAATAATAATAATAATAATAATAATAATAATAATAATAATAATCATTATAATTTGAGATCTCATGGACCAGTCGAAAACTATGAGAGAGTTCAAAGAAGACCTATTGAATTTAAAATTCGAAACATTGTAGGAATATTAATGATATTATTAATATTGAAATTATTTTAGATTATATGGAGGCCTCGAGGGAATTTTGTTGACAACTTAATTGTTGTTGTTTTGTTGTTGAGATATTAGATGATATTGTTTTAGGATTTGTTGTTGATAGTTGGGCTAGTAACATAGTCGCTTCTATTGCGCCTTACGGATAATGATATGTCATTATATAATTTTCTCACTTGATTTAATTCAAAACGACGTCAGTCTCTAAGGAGAGAGTTGTTGTGAGTCCGTTTTAGAAATGGATATGGAAAATGCGCAAAAGTACATGTTCATTTCGAGGCGATTTTGAGTGTTATATTATCGTATATGGTCTAAATAATTAGAAGGTTGTTGTTTATATATATATATATATATATATATATATATATATATATATATATATATATATATATATAGCAGTATATATATATATATATATATATATATATATATATATATATATATATATATATATATATATATATATATATATATATATATATATATATATATATATATATATTTTTTTTTAAATAGATTTAACTTAATGTATGTCCTCTTCTTATTTCAGAAACTTTAAATATGAGTTATATGACTGCGCATAATTTTTTTAGGTTATTGCTAAAAGCTGTGGAGAAGGGAATCTCATGGCCAGTAAATCTAGAGATGCTAGTTAACAAAAGGGAATTAAAAATTTCAGATAAAATCATTCATGATAGATATTTTGAAGGGAAAATAACTCATTTAACGTTCATCAATCTCTATGCCAGCAATTGCGCAAGTTTTATGATGGATGGTATATTAACAAACTTGAATAAACTGTTTAAAAAATTAAAATTTGGATATGATCTCACCATTGAAAACGATCGACATAAAATATTCAAAATACCGAAATACTTTGATTTACAGAATTTTGAGCAAGAAATCAGACAAACTTGTTGGTGAAGATTGATATTTGTGAAATTGGGAATGAAAAATCAATTTAAAAAGAAAACGTCTGCTAAAACTGATAATGAATCAACATAGCACTTCTTTAAAAGGAAATTTGCCGCTAGGAAACTAAAAAGGGACATCAAGAAATCTGAAGGTAAACAAAGTAAAGTCAAGGAATTGAAGAAAGAACCTCCAACAAAAGAACAAATCAGGAAAGAAATAAAATTGCAAAGAAAATTTGAACATCTTTTTGGTAAAGAATCTCCATTACAGTCAGAACAACAATGCAATGACAATTTAATCACAGTACCAATCACAAAGGATGAATTGGCTTTTTGCACTAAGGACTCATCTATCTCTTCTTCACCTTCTTCCGAGACCTTTTCCTCTTCTTTGACTAGTTATGATCCTTCTACTATCATACCTATGGATATTTCGTCAACTTCGACCTTTACTAAATCTTCCTCTTCCTCATCTTCTTGCCTAAGTCTTCTTCCTCTAAATCCTCTTCATATTCTAAATCTTCCTCTTCTTTCAAAACCTCTTCTATTGCTCTTTCTTTCAAATCTTCTTCTTCATCTAAATCCTCTCCCAAAAAACTCCTTTCAAATTCTTCTTCTTCATCTAAATCTTCTTCGAAATGTTCTTCTTCAAACTCTTCCCTTATGTGTGCGTCTCCCAAGAAATTATCAAAAAGAAGGAAACACTTGAAGATTTCAACTCCCCCTTCTTTATCCACTATTTTGGAGGAAGACCTACATTTATCCCCAAGTCCTTGCAAAGAATCTTCACAGTTATTACAAGACTTAAGATTAAAATAATTTAAAGTAGATTAAGAAATGTACAAAGTGACTAAGAAAATTAGGTTAAGATTATATTTTTTTTTTTGACAAAAGAAATGGAGATGTAGATATAGATTTAGATATTACTTAACTAAAATTTCTTATTATTTGCTTGACAATATAGGGAGTAGTGTAAAATTTTTTGATATTCCCTTCACAAATAAGTTTAAAATTATAGTTCTTTCATTTTTTTTTTTAAAAGTCAATAATAATTTTTTTATTTAGTTACCCCTTCGATTTCGACTTATTATTTTATTTATATTTTATAAATCCTTTAAATTATTATTTCTTTATCTATTAGTAGTTACAGTAATTTTCTTAACAAGTTAAATTATTATTTATAAAGGGAAAAGCCATTTTTGGCCTATTTAATAATTTGATTTTTAGTTATTATTTATTAAATAAAGGACTGTTATGGGTGTATAATAATTTCTAAAGTAGAATATACTATTATATTATCATTTTATTATATAATTATGTATTAAATATGTAAGAATATTATTTAATCTATATATTTTTAGTATTTTCAGACATTAAATTATTGGTTAAGAATTTTAAAGAATACATTGTTGGAACTGAAGACGAGATGTAAAATTGGGTGTTTTAAATACGAATATTCAAAATCGTTTTACAGGAAAATTACGAACTTATGAAGTAAAATTCCATGTCTAATCATTGAAGAATAATGCAAAGCTATTTTACAAAAGATGTTTCTATCAAAAAAATATATATATAAAATATATATATATATATATATATATATATATATATATATATATATATATATATATATATATATATATATATATATATATATATATATATATATATATATATATATATATATATTTTTGTTTCTATATATATATATATATATATATATATATATATATATATATACTTTTTTATATTAGTTAGCCTTTAATCATAATTTTTGTAGTATGTCAGTATATTTTAAGTTCTAATTTATTTATTAGTTTAGGGTTAAGCTTATTTTAGAATCAAGTTTAGTTTATATCACGTTTAATTGTTAATTATTATGTTCTTCTAAACTCCATATAAGAGGTAGTTTTTTATGGACGAGTTAAGCATTTGGGAAGCTCAGCTTCCATTCCTTTGAGTTTCTCTCAAAAGGGCTTTAAAAAAGGTTTCTCCTTTTTTTATTATCGGTTTCTCCTTTGATATTTACCTAGAAGTATTGCAATTTCTTTGCAATATTACAATCGGTTTCTCTGATTGTAATTTGTTTGGTTTCTCTAAACAAATATCTTTAAACTAAGCATTCTGTTCAAGAAAGTTTCTCTTTCTTGAAAATTTGCGATTGATTTAATCAATTAGACACCGGTTTCTCTGGTGTAGGCCTATGTTAATATATCTAATATTATTGACTGAGTAAAGTTTCTCTTTACGTCTAGTGCTATTTGGCTTTGCTGGATAGATGTTGGTTTCTCCAGCATACACTTGGGTTAATACTGTGAGTTATATTGACAATTAGGTAACCTTTTTGGATATCAGTTTCTCTGATGCATTATATGTTGGTTTCTCCAACAAATATTACATTAGTTTCTCTAATGCAATTATAAGATGTTAGTTTCTCTAACAGCTTTATAGTATCGGTTTCTCTGATACATTATATAATTATAAGACGTTAGTTTCTCTAACAGCTTTATAGTATCGGTTTCTCTGATGCATTATATGTTGGTTTCTCCGACAAATATTACATTAGTTTCTCTAATGCAATTATAAGACGTTAGTTTCTCTAACAGCTTTATAGTATCGGTTTCTCTGATGCATTATATGTTGGTTTCTCCGACAAATATTACATTAGTTTCTCTAATGCAATTATAAGACGTTAGTTTCTCTAACAGCTTTATAGTATCGGTTTCTCTGATGCATTATCTGTTGGTTTCTCTAGCAAATATTTGTATTAGTTTCTCTAATACAAAATAAGGTATTGATTTGGTTTCTCCAAATTAAATGAAGGTTACTTCATTTTGTGCCTTATATAAGTTTTCGGTTTCTCCTTAAACTTAATTTGGTTATCGTTGCTGGTAAATAAAATAGAGTGTACTGTTATAAATCATTCCTTATATTTACGAACCTTCATGCATTCTCCGAAGAGCAAACTGTTAAGACCAGAGCTACCTTTAATATAGTTTATGTATATATATTAATAATAAAACGTTATTTTTAATTAGCTTTCATTTGAATCCTGTCACTTCTGGCTATTATTTATCTTATCTGAAAAGGTTGAAATCACTTGATAAATTGTAAAAAGGATATTCATAAAAGGATTTGAAGTTGGTATTCTTCTTACTTTATTAAAAAAATTCACTTCGACTTATTGAAAAAGGGTATTTGAAAATCTTTAAAAGGGTATCATTTTAGAAAAAAACGTTCATGTTGACAGAATTGAGAACGTAATTTCAATCTAACTTTTCATTGGTTTACAGCGTTGGGACTGTTAATTTTTTTAAAACTATTATATATATATATATTATATATATATATATATATATATTTAATAGAATTATATAAAGAGTTAGAAATATATATATATATATATATATATATATATATATATATATATATATATATATATATATATATATATATATATATATATATATATTATTGAAAGAATATATATATATATTATTGTTATTATTATATTATTATTATATATATATATATATATTATATATTATTATATTATTATTATTATATATATTATATACATATATATATATATATATATATATATATATATATTATTATATATATATATACATATATATATATTATTATTATTAGTTATTATTATATATATTAGATATATTATATATTATATTAATATTGTTATTATATAGAAGCATAAATTAATATTTATATATATATATATATATATATTATTATTATTATATATATATATATAGTTATTACATATATACATATTATTATATATATTACGTATATATATATATATTATTATTATATTATATATATATATATATTACATATATTATTATAAAAAGAGATATATATATTATATATATTATTATATATATATATTATTTATATATATATTATTATATACATATATATATATATTATATATACATATATTTATATAGATACATATATTTATATAGATGTATACATAGAGAACACACATTTTTGTATATATATATATATATATATATATATATATATATATATATATATATATATATATATATATATATATATATATATATATATATATATAGTTTCAAATGTTAGTTTGTAAAGCTTAAAAACTTTTTAATAATTTAAGGGGGGTCTGTATATGTCGAACCCTAACTTTTTTGAGTAAAAACAAAAAAAAATTCACTTTTTTTTTATTACTATAATTTTTAGAAAAATCCCTCCTCTACATCATTGTGTGATTTTTGTTTTGAATTTCTAAATGGTTTTTAGATAGAGGATTTTTTTAGAGAGGTGTCAAACTAAAAAATTTCATTTTCAAGATCGAAATTATAATTCAACTTTCCATGAACAACAATGTTATTTTGTTTTATTATTTTATTGAAAATTTAAATTTTACCTCACGTAAACAAGAGCTAAGGTTCACTCAAGATCTTTTTCAATCATATAAAAGGAATATGAGCCGGAGCCGGAGCCGGACCCGGAGACGGAGCCGGAGCCGGACCCGGAGACGGAGCCGGAGCAAGAGCCGGAGCAGTGTTAAAGTCAGAGATAACTTTTTTTAAATCGAGCCGGAGCCGGAGACGGAGCCGAAGCCGGAGTCAGGCCGGAGTTAAAGTATAATTTGTTAAAGAATTTTGAAAAGTGTTGTGCCAAAGGTCGCTACTGAACTAATTTTGAAACTGATCCGAAGCCGGAGCCGGATCCGGAGCCGCTGCCGGAGCCGCAGCCGGATCCGGATCCGGAGCCGGAGCCGGAGCAAAATTATACATTTTTATCAATAATTTTTTTTAAAGTGAAATGTGGTCTGCCCGAATTCGCCGCTGAATAATTTTAAATTGGATCCGGAGCCAGAGTCAGAGCCGGAGTCGGAGCCGGAAAACAAGTATACATTTTTACCAATAAATTATTTTTTTAAAAAATGTGTAGGAAGTAAAAATTAATCTGCCTGAAGTCGGAGATTAAAATTTTTGAAATTGAGTCGGAGCCGGAGCCGGAGCCGGAGCCGGAGCCGAGCCGGAGCAGAGCCGAAGCCGGAGCCGGAGCCGGAGCCTGAGTCGGAGCCGGAGTCAGGCCGGAGTCAAAGTATAATTTTAATTTAGCAGGAGCCGGAGCCGGAGACGGAGCCGGAGCAAAAGTATACATTTTTATCAATAATTCTTTTTAAAGTGAAATGTGGTCTGCCCGAACTCGCCGCTGAATAATTTTAAAATTGGATCCGAGCCAGAGTTAGAGCTGAGCTGAAAATGTATACATTTATCAATAATTTATTTTAAAAAAATGTGTAGGAAGTAAAAATTAATCTGCCTGAAGTCGGAGTATAAAATTTTTTAAATTGAGTCGGAGCCGGACCCGTAGTCGGAGCCGGAGTCAGGCCGGAGTCAAAGTATAATTTTAATTTAGCAGGAGCCGGAGCCGGAGCCAGATCCGGAGCGGGAGCCGGAGCCGGAGCGGGAGCCGGAGCGGGAGCCGGAGCTTGAGCCGGAGCTTGAGCTTGAGCCGGAGCCGGAGCCAAAGCATACATTTTTATCAATAATTTTTTTTTCAAGTGAAATGTGGTCTACCCGAATTCGCCGCAGAACAATTTTAAATTGGATCTGGAGCCAGAGTCGGAGCCGGAGGAAAAGTATACATTTTTATCAATAAATTATTTTGTTTTAAAATTTTTTTGGGGGGAAGTAAAAATTAATCTGCCTGAAGTCGGAGATAAAAATTTTTGAAATTGAGTCGGAAACGGAGCAGGAGCCGGAGATTTAGCCAAAGCCGGAACCAGAGCCGGAGCCGGAGCCGGAGCCGGAGCCGGAACCGGAGCTGGAGCCGGAGCCGGAGCCGGAGCCGGAGCCGGAGCCGGAGTCAGGCCGGAGTCAAAGTATAATTTTAATTTAGCAGGAGCCGGAGCCGAAGCAGGAGACGGAGCCGGAGACGGAGCCGGAGCAAAGGTATACATTTTTATCCATAATTCTTAAAGTGAAATGTGGTCTGCCCGAATTCGCCGCTGAATAATTTTAAATTGGATCCGGAGCCAGAGTTAGAGCCGGAGTCGGAGCCGGAAAACAAGTATACATTTTTATCAATAAATTATCTTAAAAAAATGTGTAGGAAGTAAAAATTAATCTGCCTGAAGTCGGAGTATAAAATTTTTGAAATTGAGTCGGAGCCGGAGCCGGAGTCGGAGCCGGAGTCAGGCCGGAGTCAAAGTATAATTTTAATTTAGCAGGAGCCGGAGCCGGAGCCAGAGCCGGAGCGGGAGCCGGAGCCGGAGCCGGAGCGGGAGCGGGAGCCGGAGCCGGAGCTTGAACCGGAGCTGGAGCCGGAGCCAAAGCATACATTTTTATCAATAATTTTCTTTTCAAGTGAAATGTGGTCTACCCGAATTCGCCGCAGAACAATTTTAAATTGGATCTGGAGCCAGAGTCGGAGCCAGAGGAAAAGTATACATTTTTATCAATAAATTATTTTGTTTTGAAAATTTTTGGGTGGAAGTAAAAATTAATCTGCCTGAAGTCGGAGATAAAATTTTTTGAAATTGAGTCGGGAACGGAGCAGGAGCCGGAGATGGAGCCAAAGCCGGAACCGGAGCCGGAGCCGGAGCCGGAGCCGGAGCCGGAGCCGGAGCCGGAGCAGGAGCTGAAGTATTATTTTGCAGAATTATATAGCCAATATTTTTTCTCATCATCTAACAAAAAGTTTTCACTCTAGAAAGATTATATATGATTTATATATATATATATATATATATATTATTATTATATAAATAAAAATTAGTTTTTGTTATATTATATATATATATATATATATATATTATATATATATATATATTATTACATAAATATAGTTTTTATTGACCACATTTAGTACATTTTTGAAAAGGAAACATATAATAATAGTAATGTACACCAATTTTGGTTAAAAAAAAAAACTTAAAAAAAGAACTGTTTGTAGCTCATATAATTTTTTTTTACATGCTCTTTGGTATATATGCACATAAGTATATTGTTTATTACATATCTAGGAACATATCTGCCAAATTTAAACAAATTTCGCTGTATAGTTTTTTTTTTTTTAAATATTTTTATGAAGGTCATTGAAAAATTTAGCAACAAAACATAGTCAAATGTGAAATATTATTTAAAAATAATAATAATAAATATAATTTTGCAAAATTCACTAGAAACACACTATAAGGACTGGTTTTCATAACCCGTAACGAAAAAGTTAATATAAGTAATAAATTTGTGATAAATATGGGCTGGGTCAAAAAGTACCCAACCCAAACTTGCATTCCCTTTTTCAAACCCGGACACACGAGTGATAAATAATTATAATTATTAATTAATTAATTCATTAAAAATAAAGAGTTATACAAAATTTTTACTTTCTGTAAGAGGGAATAAATTTCAACTTTTTATTTTTGCGTTTTTCTCAAAATTACTTTTTACCAATATCAACTGAGATAAAAAATCATTAAAAAAAAGGTTTTCTCCCTATAATGATAAAACTTTCCAGAAACCTTTGATATTGACACTAGAAGATGTTCACAAAGTTTTATTAAAAGTTATCAAGCCATTTTAGTAATAGGTCTGATTGAAGTGATGACCTTGAAAAAAAAATCAAAATTTTGGAAAAAAAATTGAAGAAATTATCATACCTTTTTTTTATTTTTTATAACATCAAAGATAAATGATTATATCTTTATTACTACATTATATTCACGCACTTTCATGAAATTGTTATTGAAATATCTTGACAAATGAAACTTTTATTGGTTTTTAGTGGAATAAGTAAAAAATTCAAAACCTGGGATTCCCCCCCTTAGATTTCAAACCACTTGATATATTTCTTTGAAAGCATTCAGATTAAAAAAAAGGTAACTTTTCAAAAAATCAACTTTTTCATTAGGATTAGGAGATGTCGTAATTTTTTTATACAGATTTCCCTTAAAGATTAAAGATATATATCTTAATTTTTTTGTCTTATGGTCAGATATGACATGTAGCTTAAAAGTGCTTATACCAATTTCATTTACCTATTTCTGTATTTCATTTTTAAAGCAAGATTTATCAAAAATGTATTTTTGTTAAAGGTAGTCATTTTGGATATCAAACCCTTTTAAGTTGTTTATCAAAATATTTAGTCACTTTAGTATATGGTGTCATATAGGCCTATTCGTATTATTATATATTATTATAGTTATAATATAAGTTATTAGTTTGACTTAATATTATCACAACAACAAAAAAAAATTAAAAATATTTTTTTTACAGTTTTTGTATGAATCAGTTTTTCTAAATTAAATTTATTTCATTAAATTGTTTCATTATTACTTTCAATGCCATTGTTTAACTATTTTATTTTTCAAAAACTAACCTTTAAAAATTAGGTCCTCCGGCCGGAGAAAGCCGAAGACTAGTGGTCTCCGGCCGGAGCCGGAGATCTTAAATGGCCGGAGCTCCGGCAAGCCGGAGCACGGAGATTGAGTGCATCCCTATATATATATAATATATATATATATATATATAATATTATATATATATATATTATAATATATATAATATATAATATATATATATATATAATATATATATATTATATATATATATGTTATACTTTTTATTTATTTATTTTTTTGAGTGAGTGTATAGGAGCCACCACTGGCGCACAACAAGGCGCGCGATACAGAGTCGAAAACCAACTACAGAGCAACTCCTAAACAAAACGCATGAAAACGGGAATGCAATTATTAAATCCTATAGAGCAGTATCAGTTTCCGAAGGAAAGCAAAGATCGCGTCACTGTGGAAATGAAGTTATTCCGACAATATATATGAGAGGGGAGATTGGAAAGGTATGGTGTGTAACAAGGGAAAAGTCGGTCGCTGGAAGCCCGCAAAGAGCACACAATCCACGAGAAGATGACGTAACTGAAAGTAGATACTGGGAACGGCAGAAAGGACATAAAGGGGGATGCTCCCTTGCCATAAGATAGCTATGTGTTACATTAGTATGGCCAATTCGCAAACGAGCCAGGACCACCTTCTGGTGCCGACTCCGGCGAAAAGACGATCGCCAAATCCTTAGGAGCGGCTTTATGCTACGCAGTTTGGCACCACGATGATTCTCCGACCAACACTCCTGCCAACAAGCGAGGAAGCCCTGTTTGAGTCGGGAGAAGAAATCAGCAGCTGGGAGATGTCCCAGCTAGATGGCAGTAAGTATCGTCGAAAGGTAATTTTGCAGGTGGCGGCGCGATAGGCCGCTTTGTCACCAATTCATTACCAGGATACCCACGTGAGATGGGAACCCAGCAAAACGTCAACACTTGTGTCTACATGCAGCATAATAGAAACCTTTGGTGATGGAAACCAAAGGTGTCTGGTCCGTTCGATTTGTAGTGCAGAAGAGCACTCTGCGATCAGAAAAAATCGTATACGTGTTCAAGCAGATCTTAGTGTTCAGATCCTATTAATAGTCCAAAATTAGTGCAACTAACTCTGCCGTAAAGACGGAACGCGTCAGAAGGGAGAGTGTGGGACACAGTAAGGTCCGGAAAGACCGCTGATGCACCCACCCCACCCTCTCGCCTTGATCCGTCGGTGTAGATGCTCACAGAGCTCCCATGGAGAGCCAGGTGAGACAGAAAGGAAGCCTTCAGTAGAGACGGGTGGTCTCCGGATTTTGATAAGACAGACAACCTCATGCACACCACAGGGGGCGGATACAACCAATAAGGGCAGACATCATCGTAGTCAAATTGTAAAACAGCCCGCACAGGGAGGCGGAGAAAACGGAAGACAGACGCTACAACCTCAGCAAACGGCCAATAGGCAGGGCTACGAGGAACCTCAGCGATGAGAGGAGTCAAAGCCGATGGCTTGGGGATTTGTAGACGGAGAAACAAGGAGCACATTAGATATTCTCTCCGTAAAGACAGGGGCATCACCCCAGCCTCCACCTCCAAACTTTCCTTTGGCGAAGAATGAAACGCCCCAAGTGATATCCGCAGACCCTCATTCTGTATCGGGTCGAGAAGGCGCAAGTATGCCAGAGACGTCTGGCCATATATAGCACACGCATAATCCAACTTTGACCTGACCAACATGAGCAGCAGACGAAGCATGACCTTACGATCAGCACCCCAAGATGTAGACGTAAGGTGGCGTAAGAGGTCCAAATTGAGGATATGAGGGAGATAAGTCAGGCGAGCATCCAATAACAGACCCAAGAACCTCACCTCCGACACAGGGCGGATGGGGGAGCCATACAAGGTCAGCAAGGGAGACAAATCACCCCTACGGAAAAGCACGGTCTTCGTCTTAGTGACGGAAAAAGTAAAACCCCGTGAATCACTCCACGAAGTCACCCCATTGACGGCCAGCTGCAGCTGACGTTCCATGCATGAAAGTTTCACTCCAGAAACATACAACGCCAGGTCGTCCACATATAGAGAGCACCGAACGGAAGATGGGATGCTAGCAATGACACCATTGAAACCGACAGCAAAAAGCAGAACGCTGAGCACACTTCCCTGCGGCACCCCCTCGACCATGTCAAAATGACGAGACAGAGTGGTACCACAGCGAACCTGGAAAGATCGACCCGACATAAGAGACTGAAGGAAGAGGGGAAGCTGTCCCCTAAGGCCCAGCGAGTGCAAGCTATGGAGAACTCCCATTCTCCATGTGGAATCGTAAGCCTTCTCAAGATCGAAGAAAACAGCTAGGACCATTTTATTAGAGG
Source organism: Trachelipus rathkii (assembly GCA_015478945.1). Lineage (NCBI taxonomy): Eukaryota > Metazoa > Arthropoda > Malacostraca > Isopoda > Trachelipodidae > Trachelipus > Trachelipus rathkii. The sequence continues at coordinate 21,333 of JABUQX010121293.1, forward strand.
AGAAAGCCTCACGGATATCGTGGTCCAACCGGAGAAGAGGTTCCTGTGTGGATCGATGATTCCTAAACCCAAACTGATGGGCGGAAAAAGCACGCACGCAGGCCCTCCAACGTCGGGAGAAGACGATTAGCCACCATCTTCTCCATCAACTTACAGGTGTGACAGGTTAGAGAAATGGGACGTTGGTTGTCCGCGATTGTAGGGTTCCTTTTCCTATTTGGAAATGGGAAATGGTATAGAGCCGTTACCAACTGGGGGGTAAGACCCCCCACCCAGGACTCGATTATATATAAGAGAGGAGAAACGCCCCGAAGCAGAGGCATGGAGCTGACGTAACATTTTGGTAATGAAGATACCCACAGGCCACGTTCTCCATCCTTAACAAAGGCGGAAGAGCCCTCCTGAAATTCCGCCCTCGGTGAAACAATCGATTATAAGAAGGACCCTCACCAGGAGGAACAGAAAAGTCCGGGAAATGAGTGCGGGCGCGGATCGATCGGAAAGGCTCACGATACCGAGAATCGCTGCAGCAAGCAGCAAAATGGTATCCCAGCTCATCGGCAACTAGCCCGGAGCGGAAATGATGTCACACGGGTGCGGGCCACAGCTGATGACCGTCGGTGGCTCCCTGTAGTGCTTGCAAGAAACACCATACACCAACGCCAATGGCGTAGATGATTTGACCGAGGGAAGCTTTATGAAGGGGTTACGGGTACTTTGTCCTCCTGTTTTAGACACCGAGAACGGCAGCAGCGGATTTGAAAGAGGATCAACGTAGACTGTGTAGGTGTTTTCTTGTATGAGCGATAGAGTTGACGTTTAGCACGATTAGCCCGAGCGCAATCTGCGTTCCACCACGGTGTAGCAGAACGACGACATGCAGAAAAGCGAGGGATATGGGCTTCCGCCGCCTCCAGAACAACATCCCCAAAATATGTGAACGCATCCGCAGGGGATGGAAAGACATCAGTGGCCTGGAGGCATGGGACATAAGTTGTATTGAGAAAGGAGGACCAATCAGCCCTGCCATAACGCCAGCTGGTATAGGGCGTTGGAGGATGATCAGGGCAAAGAGATGTAAGGTAGATAGGGTAATGGTCACTCCCATAAAGGTAAGGCGACCTGTCCCACCAGAATTTGTCAATGAACGAAAGAGAGCATAAGGAGATGTCAACACAGGAGGAAGTACGAGTGTCAAAACGTTCGCAAAGTTGGTAAGCCTGTGTTGAGGCATCCCAACGAAAAGCTCTGCAAAACACCCAACAGCCAATCCGCATTAGGTGACGAAACTGAGTCACCCCACAAAGGGTGGCGAATATTGAAGTCCCCCAAAACCAACAAGGGCGGAGGGAGGTTTCGAAACAGTCCGAAAAGATCCTCTCTCGTGTAAATGCAACTAGGCTCAAGGTAGACAGAGAACAAAGTAAACGGGGAATCGAGGTGGACACGGGCAGCTAACGCGTGCAACCGAGTTGGAATGGGGATATGGGTGAAAGGAACCGATTCGTGGAACAGAATCGCCGCACCACTCCTATCATTAGCGCCACGATTTTGGGAAGCGAGAGGCAACCTGTATTTGGACGGCGGCAGAAAAGCACGGTTACGCAGTTGCAATTCTTGGAGGCAGATGGCCTTTGGAGTATGCAATTCAATAAGTCTACCCAACTCTTCGAAGTTTGGGTAGTAACCACGGCAGTTCCATTGAAGAAACTTAGTCATTAAAGAAAGAAGACGAAGCGATCAGTCCGCAATGCGGTCTGTTACAATCGTTGATATGCGATGGGCGTCAGCTTTCTTTTAGAAGCACCGACGACCGAGGCGCGGGTCACCTAGATGGCCGCACGAGGGGGCGCCTTTAGCCCCTGAGGAAGAGGAAGGTCATGGAGAACTGACACTGGAGGTTTATCCTGAGATAGAGAATGGTCGCTCCCCGCCACTGCGGGAGAGACCCCGTCAAAAAGACGGGCCAAACCAATCTCCACATCAGAGGGTCTCGAGCCTAACGACGAAGGTGGAGACACCAGCGCCAGAGAAGATCGTCTCTCAACGGGGGAGACAGGGGAACCCCCAATATCGTCCAGGACGGGCGTAGAAGGCACAGGTGTATCACACCGCTGAAGACTCGTTACAGATGGAGGAAGTCTCAACAGGTGTCAGGAGAGAGAACCAGACAAGGATCGGGGGAGGAGGCCCGAAGCACATCCTCACAAAGTTCAGCGTCCTGAAGGACAGCGGAGTCGAGGCAGGGGAGGATACAGTGGTATCTCCCCCAATGGCTCCGGAAATTCCCCCGAACAAAGGGGACTCGGACTCACCGTGAAGGGAGCACAAGATGTACGTGGGGGGGGGAGTGGGAACCTGGATCCAAGTTGGGGATCTTCAAGAAGATGTATAAAAGAAAGAGGAGTCGTGGTACATTCATGGATATCAGAAATAGAACTCGGAATCACTGGGAATAAGGAACTGGAGGGTCGGATGCAGAAGCAAGGCCCGATAAACTATCTGGGATAGCTGAAACAGACGGATTGCTTTCCACATCACCATGGCGTTTCGAGCGACGGGCACGTTTGGGTAAACCACCAGGAGACCCAGTCGGACGGGCAGAAGGCGAGGATTTTAAGAAATCAGTCGCCCGATAGTGAAAAGAGTAATGGTGCCTCGCAGAAGGAGACGTGACACTTTCAGGAGAGTCCACAATACTAGGAGAAGAACGGTTTAGCTGTTTCCAAGGAGACACATGAGCCGGACGTTTACGGGAAACAGACGGCAAAGGAGAGTCATCATCATCGAGCAGTAACGCAGGGGATGCTTCCAAATCAGGGGAAGAACCAGAAATTGGAGACCATTCAACCCTGGGTGCGGTATGAACTTCAGCCAAAGCCACACCATAGGAAATGGATGTAAGGACTGGGGAGTTGTGATGAGCGACAGTACGGATCATGTCAGGAGAATGCGGAGGGCAGTTCGATTGCAGAGTAGAAATGTGTAACCCAGTAGTGGGTACAGTATCCGATCGAGAGAGCTGCGAATTACGTAGAGGCGCAGGAGGGCGATGGGAAGGTTGGGCGGTAGAAACCGGCCTAGTCGCAGCAGCAAAGGAGAGGGGCAGGTGTGAAAGTTTCTCCCTAGCGCGACGAGAGGCCTCACGGCGGTCGAGCTTGTGTATGGTACACTGTTCAAGAATCTCCTTTTCCAAAAGAAAAGAGGGACAGTGCACAGATGACGCCTGATGAGAACCCTTGCAATTCGGGCAAGGCGGGTTGTCGCACGGAGTATGGAGAGCGTCACCACACCTCGGACAGATGAACTGTGGAGATCTACAATATTTTTGAAGGATGCCAAATTTGTGACATTGAAACATCTCGGTGCGGGAATGTAATGGCCGTACCGAGTGGATGGTGAAACGATCTTAACCCTGGTTGGAAGGGATGGTCACTAAAAGTGAAAGAAGACGAGGGTTGGAACCAGTGGAGTCTCCTTATGAGGAGAAACCGGTAATACATTTTGACCGGAATATGTCGCTTGTAAAATGTTCGAGGAATGGCCTCAGAAATCAACGAACGGACCTACGGAGTTACTTCTTTGATGTAATTGCGAAACATTGTCCGGCGTAGAAACAACCGGTAGGTCGCCCAAATATGAAAGAGAAGCCAATAACTGACTCTAAT
>JABUQX010121293.1:27500-31385 GCA_015478945.1 Trachelipus rathkii
CAGGTACTTCCGTTTTTCTTCCTTCTCCTACGTCTGAGGGTCCTTTGCATAATTTCAGCGATTCGTCGACTGACATGCCCCTAACACCCCAAGTGCCCAAACGGTCAAGGCAATCCGGCAAAGTCGTTCTCATTCGTCTACTCCATATGCTGTTCTCCTTCCAGGAATGCCAGCTGATACATCATTCCAGTTATATTACATATTGCGATCCACTACCTTCAAAGCTCTTACTGAGAAGAGAACCATTCTTCTTAGCGACGCACTTGAAGAAGCTTTAGGAGTTGAAAACCCTCCAGTCACATTAATGAGAAATTGGTCCCTTCTCGTTCAAGCTGTTACCCGGAATCAAAGTTCAATTTTGTCATCCTTAACGTCTCTCGGAAACATTCCTCTTATTTCTTCTGCTGATGAAACAAGAAACACATCTAAAGGCACTGTTTATTTTTTTGAACAGAAAGACGAAAATACTGCTGTCATTTTAAAAAATCTCCAGCAGAAAAGATTTTCCGTTACAAACATTTATAGATTTCCCCCTCGTCGGGACTCGCCTTACTCCTCAAATCCTCGTTTACTGCTGACCTTTGATACCCCTCATTCACCTTCAAAGGGAAAATAGGGTTCAGAAGTTAGTGTTTGAAAGTTCATCCCTCGACCCAGACCTTGCTTTAAATGTCAACGGTTTGGTCATCCCCGAAAATACTGTAGGGGACCGGATGACATATTCCCAGTCTGCGGAAAATTATTTCACATTCACTGTGAAAATACACTTCACTGTAAAAACAGTGAAGGCCCCCACAGTGACTTCTTCCTTAAAAATGCTCGTCTTACCTGTTTGAACAGGAGGTTTTGGTGTTATGTACCATACGCAAATTGAGCAGGAAAGATGCCATACGCCAGCTCAATGAAAAATGTCCCACAAAACAAAGGGAATCCTATGCTACAATTACAGCATCCCCCATGCCTCCGCGAGTTAATTTACCGACACAACTTCATCCCAGTAGAACTCCTCTCCCAAATCCTAGCGAACCTAAGGCAGTTACTGTAACCTGCCTGCCTGTATTTCCCACACTACCAAATTCCCAAATAGTACAAAAGCAGCCCTTGATCCAATCTCCCATCCAAAATGCTATCAACAACCCTATCACGAGTACTAGTTTTCAACAAACCAACAATGAAACTAACTTGGAAAACATTTCCTGCCAAGACACATTGTCCCACACCTACTCGATAAGTTATCCAAGCTCACTCAAGAGGATGTTTTTCTGTCCCTTAATACGCCTCCCACTATTACTCAAATTACAAAGCATGCGAATTTCTAAACCAAAACACACTAACCCTAGACGTAAAAATTGCAACTCAGAAGAGACCTCGCCATAAGTCTATTCCTGAGACAAAATCAATGACTTCATTAGATTGTACCAAAACAATCGTAGCTCTCGAACAACCCACCAATCAACCCTCTGATAGTTTGCAAGACTACTCCAGCTCTTCTGAATCCTCCTATAACTCATCCGAATTTCTTATCTCAGCACTCCCTTATGGATTCTGTGCATTAACGGATGAAATGGATAATAGCTCCCAAACAGAGCTTGATGTGATGACTCACTCTCTTTCTAAAGCTTCCTGCGCTTCCGAGAGAGGTGAATGGAAAACCGTTCAAGGTAAACGTCAAAACGCTCTAAGCGTTCTGAATCTGTTGGAGGCATGAAAGGAGACCCAGAGGTCTCCATTCTTAACCTTTAATTGTCCAGTCTCCAAAATCATTTGCATGATGACTTACTGGCAAAATCTTCAGTATCAGACTTTGTCAACCCAACGAATCCTATATCGGATCCCAATATCGCAACCCCAACACCTTTTCAAAAAGATGACACCTTCCTTCCCGGTTTCCATGGAAAAAGCCCCACATCTGAATCTGCTTGTTTGGTAAATACTGATTTCGCTCCCATTCCTAAACATGAGCATTTTGATTGCTCTTCCAACGACCACCCAAGTTCATACAATAAGACTTGGTTGAACTCAATTAATTTCGCATTCATGGCGAAGCCCCTTCACCAAATACCACTGAAAACTCCTTCCCAAAAGCGGTCGTACCTCCCAAATCTCTGTTGTACGACTATTCTTTACCAGCAGGATTTGTTGCCCCTTCTCGTCAAGGCCCACGTCTGAGCCTTTCCTCTCCATCTGAATCTACCTCCATTATGGGATGAGAAAACCGGGTGCTTTAAAAACTATGCTTGAAGCGTCTTTTTTTGGGGACGTGGATGGCCTAGTGGTTAGAGCATCCGGTTATTGTTACCTCTGCGACGCGGAAGTCCAATGTTCGAATCCCGCTGATGGAGAGCAAAATCTCCTGACTCATTCGTTAATGGCCACATAGAGACAATTGTCTCAAGAAGACCATTCTCATAATATTTATAACAACATCGCATGCCCACCTTCTTTCAATGGAATTGTCGTGGCTACTACTCTAATTTTGAAGAACTTGTTCAACTAATAAACATGTGTACACCAAAGTGCATATGTTTGCGGGACCATCGACTATGTCATCGCGACTTCTTTAAACAGTCGGAATATAAATCACCGCTAATCTCTATAGAAAGGTGACAATGATAGGGGAGGTGCAGGAATACTCATTCATATCAAACTAGATTTCATGCAGTGGCAGCACGAATTCATTTGTCCACCGACCTTACTGTCTTGGCTCTGAGTAGAGAGTTTACTAAGGTCGAATTTCTTAGCTGATCTTTTAAACAGCTTCCTACTCCGGTTGTTGCAATGTAGACTTCAACCTCCGACACCAGCCAACTCTGTTACCTCGTCTAAGATCCTTGTAGACCTAACACCCTTTTCCTTGGTTCCACGTTAATGACACTGGTCTTTCAGTTAGAACGACTGGATACCAATACTTCGTCCTGTATTGATATGTCTCTTCGTTCAGTGTCCGCGATGAATTGCTTTCGGTGGTCCCGTTTTGATTAATTACTGTGCCGTCATCACAACCCAATTGGTTTGGAAGAAATTGCACCGTCACCCACCTTTCCTCCTAGCTCATGGTGGCGATATTTTCGTGCGGATTGGCTCGCTTTTCACTCTGCAACGGTAGTCTCTGTGTTCCCAAATGCTGAAGTATTCTCTGCCATAGAGGATGTCTTCAGTTTCTTTTCATCAATTGTTCTTAGGGCGGCAGAGGCCCACATCCCTCGGTCCTCAGCAAGCCACGGGCCTGACAATCCCTAGTGGTCTCAAGAGTGTTCGCAGGCGAACCGTAAAAAGAGTAAGCTTTTCTCCAAATTTATTGAAATTTAAAAAATAAATAATAGAATTTTTTTGTATAAGCATGTATGGCAAGCTGTCAATTAGAAGCAAGCTCTACTTTCTTTCCCACCCATTGAGAGTTATCTCTTAAACACCCTTATCCTCAGTATGGAAGGTAGTACAGAAAATTTCCAAGCTCTAACAGATCTCCTCCCATTGCACTTCGATATTACTGATATTCTTTCTGCCCCAGCAGCAGTTGAAGATTTGCTAGGTTACAGTTTTGCAACCTGCTCTAGTGTATCTCACTATACTGAGACTTTAAAAATCTGGAACTCTATTTCACCTCTTTATTTCTCCCCCAAAAGGGGCGAGGACTTCCCTTATAACCATATTTTTATTCTGTTTGAGTATCAGATTGCCCTGTCGAAGGGATAGTGTCCTTGGTCCAGATGACATCTCGTTTGTGATCTCCATCACTCATCCGACGGCGGCAGCCTTCCTCTTTGATTTGTTTAACAGACTTTGAGTGGTAAATGTTTTTCCCTCAATATGGTCGACAGTTTGTGGTCCCAATTCCTAAACCTGGTAAGGATTCGCATGTGATGGATATCCAAAGGCCTATTT
>JABUQX010121294.1:0-23408 GCA_015478945.1 Trachelipus rathkii
CTTTGCTTTACTATTTTATCTTTATACACACTTTCTTGTAATTTTATCTTGCAATTCAATCCAAGTTGTTAATGTTTCCATTATAATCTTAAACTGAGATAATAATTCACCAAAGTATTGCTTACTATCCTTTGACTGACCTATATTCCTTATTCAATTGTTATTCTTCAATTTTGAATTCTGTTTAATATCATTTTTCTTTATTATTTATTATTAAATATCTTAACATATCCTTTATACCATTGTTAGTTATTACCGTTTATTATTTCCTAATTTTGCTAATTTGTTTAATATATATAAGTTTGGTGTCATTGTCACATATATTTCATAAGATTTTATTATCGGTATTTCACTTATTTATTTAGTAACAGTATGACATGATTTTCAATGTGATTTATGCGTCAATTCTTATCTGAGAATGCCCACCAATAAGATACTGCACATATTTGAAGAGTAACTACTTTTAATCTGTTAAATATTTATTTCTTGAGGCGAATATACTATTTTCTGTTAGCCATGTTTGATACGTGTTTTAGTCATTGGGGAAGTTTTATAAATCATCCCAAAGCAATATAAATTATTCATAATAACGATAAAATTTTAATGTATTGTACTTCTAGAATAGAATTTTGTGTTATGGCAAATACTTACTGAATATTCAGCAAATCCCTAATATATATATATGATATAAATTGTATAAATAAGGCTTTTCCCGCTGCCTAGATGTGTGAATATTTTATTAGGTACCAACGTATTAGCTAGCGAATCTCTTAGTCTCAATCTACTCACAGTCGGTGACTCACTATATAAGTCTTGCTTGCTAACTTCAAGGGACGAAATTGAAGAATCCGTAAATTATACAATAAGAGCACGTTAAACTTTTCAAACAAGGGATATGCAGATAAGCGCCAGAAAGTACTGATAGACTTATAGATTACTTTAAGACTTATTTACGAAAGTAATAAAAAAAGAAATGTAAATACTAATAAAATGAGGAGACTGTTATTATTTATATTTAATATAATTTGAATACTAATAAATATTAGCAACTTTTTAATGATTCTAATATATCTCACTAACATAATGATAATAAGTAACAGGCACTAAAACTAAAAAACTAACTCAAAATGTTAATAAAGGGGCACTCCTATATATAGATATTATATATGAATATATAGTATTAATATATTATAATTAATATATATATATATTTATATATATAATTTTAATATAATAAATATAGTATATATGATAATATTATATAATAATTAATATATCTATTATATATATATATATTATATATAATATATATTATATATTATATATATAGTATATATAATATATGAAATCTAGAATTGTGTGGCGAGTGAATAGTCCTAAAACTAAAAAGGTTATGGAAATCGAAGCACGAAAAGAAACATTTTTATATTACTAATAATAAACCTTAGATACTTAAAATAGCTCACTTAAAAAGACGTACAGTACGATCAATCTAGACGGATCGTCGTTGCCGTAGACACTTGACTAAACCTAACCTAGATGAATTGTCATTGCCGATATTCATTATGACCATAACCTAGTAATGTAGATTCAGTGTGGGAATAGATTACGTTTCTATAAACGTAGACCTAACCTATATAACACTAACCTAATGGTTTTGGAGTCTTTATAAGTATAATAAAATTAATAATAATTTAAGTTTAATAATAATAATAATGGATACTCTCTAACCAATCTTTCGCCAAAATGTTTCTGCATATTACTTGGAAGGCTTTCTTTATTAGCTACACTAATAAATAAAAGCTAATAATAGCCGAAGTTAGATATGTATTGTATCTACTTTTTATTCACTTGAACACTCGTGTTGGATATATAATATAATATGTTGCCTTATGTTTCGTAACTTCTCAATTCTTATCTTCCACCTTAATCATCAATAATACGTTTTATATTAATACTATCAAACGAAAAATGTGTATTATGCAAGAATATTGCTTAAATTTATATACTTAGATAAAATCAATTATTTATCACAAAAGTTAGAAACTTATTAAATATTACATATCCAAAATAAGAACACAAAAGATGTCGACCTCACGCTTTCAGAGTATTAAAAAATTATTTGGAGTGTTTCAATACATATAAGAATATATTAATATTATCCTTTGAAACGATTATCAGTAATGAACCAATAATTGAAAATAAATATAACACATGTTAAAAAATCTAGTTTTATATTCATCACAATATATTAGTATATTTAAAACTACGTCGTTTGTTCGATGTCAGAATTGTAGAGAATGTCCATATCAAAGCTTATAATATCAGTATAAATTTGAGAAGCTCAGTACGTAATTATGATGTTTATATCTACAATAAATCAAATTATTATCTACCTATATATATATCACTTAATTACTATCAGTTACAACGAGAAAGAAGATAATAATAAGAGCCATTAATCCTTAGTGTACATACTATATATGTGCGGTCCTTGGCGCGGAAGTAATACTTTTTGGAGGAGTTAGTTATCTACATGCTTATTTAAATTATTTAATATAAAATAGGATATTATATAATATAATGCTAATATTCTTGTTTATACTATTATTATTTTTTATATTATCAATTTCTCAACTTATTATATTTCACTTACTAGTACAAAAAAATATTGATCTATATTGCATATATTATGTATAGTACATTTGTGCATAATTATGTTTTTTCAAACTATTACTTATCAGTATCATATATAAAGTTACAAAGTCCACATACCACAACAAACACACATATTAGTATATATATATAATTATATATTATATAATATATATATATATATATATATATATATATCATATTATATAAATATTAATATATATTAATTATATACATATATTATTAATATATTCATAATATTATTATATATTAACTCATGAAGGTATAAATTTACCTATAGAAAGTATGATAAGGCCATCAACTAATAAAGTCATGTGTGGAGTAGGACAGTAAATGCACAACTCTACAGTATTGAAATCTATGTATATATATAATAATGGTTAATTTAGTAATGTTAGTGATATAAATACTGATCAACACACTGAAAATATCTAAAGTCTCTAGTGAATGTTAATTAATATATAGGATGGAGGTTAACTATCCCCCAGAGAGCGTAAGTAGATAAATAATAACTGAGATAGGGAAACGGTACTTTAAGTAGAGAAATAATGAGCTCACTATATTAGAAGTTAAAACCTGACCACGAGCAAAAGAAATAGTGCTTAAAACCACATCACAAGAAAACACAACAAGAAAAAGCTCTTGTGTCGTTCAACTTTAAAAGAAAGCAAAATCTTTTGAAGAACACATGATAAAAGAAGCTTCAGTATCCTATGCAAACGCATTACCTAGAGATGCACCGCGAGTAATGGTTTTCTAACGACTTACCTAAAAAGAGGTAGATCTGCCAAACTATTGAGAGCCGAGGATATAATAAATCTCTGAAACCGAATGATTACGAGGCATTACGATACAGGCACGGGGGACTAATAAATAATTTGGGAATGAAGAGTATATAAGATATAAATCAGATGTAACGTAATCTTAGTAGGAGAAGTGATTACATTCTCTATACTTAGCGTTTTCCTCACCTTCGTAAGTAGGGGGAGCGCTGCACCCTTAAATAATAATTAAAAATGATGCGTAGTAAAGACTTAGAACTTGGTGAATAAGGATTTAGGAGGTACGTGAAGTCCGGAGTATCGGAGTCTAGGAGCGGAGTCGGAGTCGAGTTCGAGAGATACGGTGAGGTTAGTAAGTTGTAATTCTGAGATCCAAGAAGTCCTCAAGATACTCATATACTCCGTACAAGGGGTAATCTATATTAAAATTAAGAACAAGAAATGCATGGAATTGCAAATGAATAATTCCTAACTTGCAAAAGAAAAAGGTATAAGATAGGAAGAAGAATATGATGAATGAAAGGAGGAGTCTGTAAAGAATTATTCAGAGAGACAAGAGAGCGTACGGAGTCAGTACTATATATACTGGCTCCGGGTGCTTGAGGAGCCGATGGTCGAGTGCTGATTATATAAAACATTCATATAACAACTAAGTTGTTTTTCTTTATATATGTTATTTTATCTGTAGTATATATATAAATAATTATGGTTTTCAAATTGCTTTATAAAAATAAGAGTAATAAAAAATTAAAGAAAATAAATAAAAACTATTAAATTAAATATAGAATATGATAGGATAAAAGTGAACAGCTCTCATAATGGTATCCCATATCAGAGTAGCAATTGGTTCATCATTCTGTTGGCTATTATGAAGTATTTACGTTTTTACATACCATAAAACAGTAAATCAGTAAACCAAACCACCATTCAGCCACCCTTCTGTTCAATCATGATCTATTGATCTATTGATCTATTATTCAGGTCATATTTTTACTAAAATGTTGTCATGTTTACATACCACTAAAGCAGTAAATCAAGTAAATAATCAATACCTACTCACAACCATAACTACTCATACTCCTATTCCATGCGCGATATATCTATACTGATCTAATTGATCTACATTTGATTCAAGTCATATATATTTTATTTTACTTAAAATTAGTAACTGATTTTATACTCATATACTCCTAATAAATCATAGATAAATCAGTATATAAATCAATAACCAACTCATCTCATCCTCCTGACTCCTAATCTACTTCTATGTATACTAATATGATTATATATCTATTTAAGACTATTTGACATCTTAATATATATTAATGTCATATTCAAATTAATAATGACATGTTTTATAAAATGTTCATATTCATGGTATGTATTCTATAAGTTACTATCTAGAAAACGACCATTCACACAACATCCCTACTCTATCCAGTACTGTAGATTATTAGATTTAATTAGATTACAATTTAGATTCTATTGAGATTTAAAGTCTAAATTTTATACTAAAATTTGAGTAACTGTATTTTAGACCATCCTTATAAAATATAAATCAGTAATAAAATCACCACTCAATCCCGCCACCTATATCACTAATAATGATTAGTGCTAATGCTTGATCTTGAAGTCTAATTGAATTTCTAATATGAATATATTGTTTTAAGATCAAAGATACTTACATTAATCGTAGAGTAATCACTTATAGAATAAACTAAATAAATAAATTCAAAAAGATTTCTTTATCATACAAAGATCAATCATAATATATTACTTAGACGCGTAAACAAAGCTTCTCCAATTTAAATAATATCACTAATAACATAATATAGCATCAACTGAAAAACGAATGTGAGATTGAGGATAAACCCACAGAAATACCATTTATGTCACCAAGTATTGTTTAATTGCACTTTAAAACAACGAAGTAAGAGACTGTCTTAACATTAATACAGTTTTCTCACTCACCAAAGACATCCCTGTTAAAGAGAAAACTTAACACTTCACTGCACAGATAATCGATCACACATTATATTCTCTGTCCACTAGCACTTGTCACAGTGCATGTAACTCAAACATTAATTCCACTAGTGATTACTATATTACATTAACATGCGTAATATTCTTTATATCAATAGAGTTTACCATCAATCTTTTTTGAGCTCCATATATCATACACGAGATATGTCATTTACGAAAGTATGCTAACGTAACAAAGTTTTACCATCAATAAAGCACCACTAACATAACAACCTGAACTACGAATATAATAATACAACGACAAACCTGACAATCTTAAGCTAGAATAAACTGCTTACATTAACAAAAAGTCCAAAACCTACTACAACAGTTATGAGAAGCAGAGCCTTAAGTCCTACCAACAAGGATACAAAAAAAGTAACCGCAGTTGGGGACTGTATCAAGGAGTCGCTCTATATCTTGATCGGAGTTGAGTATAAAATATTTATTAAACATTAACAATAAGTAAATATTTAACAAGTAGAAATTATCTATAACTCATTACCTCAAACCATCATAGCAAAATTTCCAAGATGAGCTAAAACGTGGTAAAGACAGAGACAAAGTAAAGTTTTACCCTCCGTTTATTAAAAGACATATGAGATCCCGAAAAAAATAATTAAAAATACTTTAATCACAACACACCGAGACAGAACACAGAATAAACAATGGCGAGACATAGAATTCGAACAAACACTATAGTAGCAGATGAGTCTTAGTGAAGAAGACTATAGTGGAATTCACCACAATCAGTCACATTTCGAGTATCATTTTGAATTCAACATAACATAAAAACAAATTCTTTATAACACTGGATCAACGAATATGCTTAAATGTAAGAGAAACTATATGTCTGTTCGATTTTATGGAGGAAAAGGTATACTATTAAATAGAGTTCATGACAGGTATAGCTACAGAAAAAAATTATATGTAGTGTACAAGTAAGCAACAACAATACAAATACCACCCGCAAACCCCGATATATGTGACATCACTGTAAGTCACTACATAACGTAGACAACAGTTTAAAGATGAGGTGCGAGAGAGTGTGAATAGATGAACGCTTCCACATATGCACAAAGCAAAACTGTGGATGCTTGTCAGATAACTCCTTATTTATGAAAGTAACAATGGCACCAAAATGACTCTCCGCAAACATCGAGAAGTCTCAAAGGTAGACAGAGCAGTTTATAAGCATTTTAGCTGGGGACTCTACCATGCCGAAAAGCCAAGTAAAACCAGATCCCCCCCCTGTTATGAAAGCAGTACTCCATACACTGACTTAGGAGACCCTTGTATAGTTGGAGCACCTGAGATGAGAAACAAAAGTTTCCCAGTTTAATTCAACAGAACTTCCAGCTTCTTTGAGGTCGCCTTAGCAACCATTGTGATGTTAGGTTTCCAAGACATTATTTTGTTTATGTTAAGGCCAAGAATGTTTAAATAGTCAACAGGAGAAACGAGAGAACCATCGAAAGAGATAGGAAAGTTAGAAGGTGTCTTAGAGAGCGAGATTTTTAGAAGTTGAGTTTTTAAAGAATTGAATTTCACAAGATTGAGACGGCCCCACCGGGAAATTTTATCCAGGTCAGAAAGAATAAAATCGGAAAGCTTAAAATGAGTGGCAATTCTAGAAGCAAAATATGAAGCAGATTTGAAATGAATTGAAGAAGGTAGGGTCGAATCATCGGCGTACGATTGGATAGAATTAGATGAACAGCTAAGATCATTAATGTTACGCGTTTGTTCTCAATGAGGTAGTGTGTTATCGATTTATAATCCTCGGATTTTTTTACCTTATGACTACACTATCCACCTCTGATTTAGTCCATCAACTTCTCTCTTAACCCTGTTTTTTTTATTTGCAGGAACTGTTACTGTCACCAGCTTGGAGACATAGTTCTGAGATTATTGTTATGCAAGCCGGTCAGATTTACTTCTTTGAGCTCCTTCTTTTAATAATTACAGTTTCTGCGGGTGAAATCATTCAGAATGTGCAGGCCGCATAACCGAGGCGATTCTCTCTTGTATGGAGGAGTCCATTTTATTTTCTCAATCCAATTTATCAATAAATTCGTCATAAGGAAATTGTCTTAAGGAATTTCATCAGTGCTCAAAATATTCTGTTCTACCATCTACCCTATATATTTCGTCAATAATATAAGCTTTTACCATTTTATCACCCAAACACCCTTACGACGACTGCCCCTAACCACTCACTTTTTCTTTTCTCTTCACAAGAGTAGTCATCCCCAATTTCTCTCTCTCTTCATCTCTTCTCTCTCTCTCTCTCTCTCTTCTCTCTCATCTTCTCTCTCTCTCTTTCTCTCCTCTCTTATCCCTCGTCTTCTCTCTCTCTTCTCTCTCCTCTCTGTCTTCTATGATGTTTTGAACTGGTCTAGGAGGGATCATTTACAATTATTGTTGATCAAACACCTAAATTCTCTTCACCCACCTACTTACAATATAATCTTCCAAACTAATACACAGCATCTTATTTAGAAGCACAAAGGTCAATTCCTCTTCTTGTGATTTTGACTTTTGATGTTAGCTTATCTCCTGATCTATCTTGAAAGAAACACATTGTTTTTTTTAGCATTAGAAAAGCTTCCACAGCTGATTAGGTGTTCTGATGGGATTTCATAGTTTACGTCTATATAACAGACGTTTCAAGAGTTTGTATAAATTGAATTAAATACTATTAAATCTGCGTCAAACCTGCTACATTTTCAGTTCCCGTATACTCTCTTATATTACCTTCTCATACTAAATGGCAATTTCTTAAAACTTACTTATTATATTACTTATTAATTCTTATTACTTATTTCTTCTTTATTTAATTATTTATTATTACTTATTAATTCTTCTTATATTATTAATTATATTATTAATTATACTTCTTTAATCTTCTTATTTTACTTCTCTTCTATATCTCTTTATACCTTTTTATTTATATAATTATTATTTCTTAATTATTATTATTATTATTAATTAATTATTATTATTTTAATTTTAGTATATAATTATTTATATTTAGTTTAATTATCAGATTTTATATATTAACTAATACCATTATTTCTACTTCTAAGAAAATTTCTACTTATGTTAATATTATTGCCTCTATAATTTTTTATCTTTAATAATTACTGTTTATTATTAATTATCTTTTTAATTCTTTTATTTTTTACTTATTTTTATAATTAATGTATCTTATTACTTTGATGAAGATGTGAGAGAAGAGTAAGAGAAGAGTAGAGAGAAGATGATTATATCTTGACCCTGATTCATTATGTAGATACGTATACACTTATTCAACATTATCCAAATATCAATCCCTATATAATATAAAATTATTTCCACTGCTTTAGACTCTTTACCTAACCCTATTATATTCTAAGTTTCGCTATGATCACTCACACAAATGCTATCGACAAGCTTGAAATATCCCTTCAATTAATAGCATTTTATTGTGATTGCTTGTACATATATGCTTAGTATCTTATTATTCTTATTATATATATAATTTTATTATTATTTCTATTATTTATTATCTTATCTTATGTATCTTTAAATTTTATTAATCTTTGAGAGTATTCATGTAACCTATGAATTGGTTAGAGTAGTCACTGCTGACATATTACCATTATATTAATCCTTCTAAAAAAATTTTATTTAATTTAGTATAAATAACAGAGAAAGATTCTTTTATTTTATATTAATTGTGAGATTTTAGAAGAAATAGTTATTTGTCTCTATAATATTTATCATATAATGGCAAGCACGGATTTACATTTTTCCACGTAATTATCTTTACTTACTTTTTCTATCAATATATATATACATTTTGTCTATTTATTGATATTTTACTCATTTTCCTCTAGTGAAGTTCTATCTCGTCGGATTCTGATATCTTGGGAGATTTTAATATTAAGTCCTAATAAAAAGAGTTTGAATCATCATTTTGTTTTGATTTTACTTCATTCTTCATGATGATAACTCATTTATTTAGGCCAAGTAAGAGAGTAACTCTTAGATTTAACGAAAATTGAAAGAACAACTTATATATTCTTCTTATTAATTCTCTTTTTCTTTTTAGTCTAAATTCATGTCTTGTTGTATTCTTTGATGATTTCGGATTTATAGCATGTCTTCTTAATTGCTCTCATTGTTATCCTATTCTTAACTCGTATTTAGATATTTCAAATATTAACATATACGATTCCTTTTCTACTTAATTCCCCTCTCTCTAATTCAGCATTACTTTACAGTTAACCTTCATGTTCTCATACTTGCCTATTTCTATTAGCTTGGGTTTATATCTTTCGCTTAGTCGATTGCTTACACTCTCATCATATCATTTGGTTTTTTCATTATAATGATAATTAACCTTATATTTAGTACAATTGTGGCTACCTTTCTTCCTGACGGTGTATAGATTCTATATCTTACTTTGAATTTCGGTTGCTCTCTTTCTCTCTTATATCGTGTGTGGTACAAGAGATAATAAGAATCATAGTTTTTACAAGTATAAATAACTTCACATATAGTGAGTGTTCACTTTACGCCCTTTGAGCACTTTGTTATAGGAGCGTATCCACCTCTTGGTTGCCCTACGCCGTATCTAGGTTACTAAGTACTACCTTTATTTGTAACGACCCCCCAAATCAATTATTTACACCTCTTCATGTCTCTAATATATATATATATGTATGCCCCATATACCCTCCCAAATTTATCTCACTCCATTCTCAATACCCGACTTATCGTTATTTGAGTGAGTCACTTATCTATACGCCTATTATAATATTAACGCCTACCCGTTATTCCTAAAGCATATAACCCATATATATCCGATTATCTATCTATCTAATTTATTATATATATCTTATTATTACTATCTCTACATTTATATATATCTACTTTTATATAATCTATATCTCTATATATATTACTTATATTCTATTATCTTCGTTGAGAGATTTTTAGTACATTTATCTATCATAACTATTAATATATAATTTATACTATTATAAATATATTCTCTATAATATATATATATATATACTTCATCCTTTTTACTTACATCATTCTCATTTCTAATAATATAAAATCAGCAGATAAATTTTATTGCCTTCTTAGTTACTCCTTCGATTGTAAAATTGAGAGATCTATATCACACATTAGTCTTAATAGCAATCACCCATTAATAAATTATATTCTTTTTAAAAATATTATCTATCTCAGTGAAGTGGTAATATTATCATACCTTTACACTCATTATTGTTTTTTTTTTTTTATGTGGTTTAAAATAATGTGTTACATGTTAATTTAAAACCCAATCAATTGGTTTTTTTTCTTAAAAAAATCACCCCCCAAATACATCAATGGGGTTTTTAGTTTTTCTATCTTCCATTCATCCTTTAGATCTTTCATTAGTGGTACTCACCATGGTATTATCATATCTTCTATAATTTTCCTAATTCATATATCCTACTCTATCTATATATCTATTATATCTATTCATATCATATACTGATAATTTCATACCTAATCTATATTAATATATCTGATGGGAGTTATCTCTTATTATATATCCTCATGCCTTTTTTAATTATAGGGTCTTAACTGTCCTGCTATATCTCTTGGGGTTTCACTTATATAACTCATATAATACCCATTTATCCAACGCCTACCCGTTGCCCTTTTTACTGTAAGGGGTACTCCCCCTCACCTCCACCCTGCCCCTTGGCTCACCCTAGTTAGGGTAACATTCACATGTAGTGTATCGCTCTCGCCCGTTTTAAATCTTTAAATCTTATATATATACTATCACCATTTACCCTCATCTATACCTGAGCCCCCCTGACGTAGCTCATTTTATTATATCATATCACCTTTTTTAATCCTACTGTTTTTTTTATCCCTACTGTCAATTTAGGTAGTATATTATCTAAAGGCGATTTTGAAAAATATAATCTATTACTATTAATATTTAATAATATATATTATATTATAATATCTATATCATTATCTTCTAACCGTCAAACTGCTGTATCACTCTCATTATACTCGTACTGCCTTACACTATCACTATTGCAACGGACACTTCCCATTTGAACTACTCCCACTTAGCGTTCGATCTCCTTTTCTTTGAAGATATCTCTTTAGTATCTCTTCCAACCCGCATTACTTACTAACATTAATTTCTCCTTTTGTCCTTCTCTCTTATATTCTTTTGGACTTTGGACACTCTGCCCATTCTTATCATATATTGCTTTTGCTCTAAGCAAAGCTTTGTGTAGGTCCCTTCACATGTTCCTATCTTTATTTGTTTTTCTCTGATTTCTCTGGTATACACACCTGTGCAATTTTTTTGGTGCATATTAATGAAATATGTTCTGAATTATTTTTTTGGATAATATTTCACAAACTTAAAACTTTCTCTCAGATTATTACTACATTGTGAATGAAATATAACACGCCATTTGAATAATTCTATAAATCTATACATACTTAATGCGTGCATATTCCTTGGAGTATGAAAAAGTATCATTCTCTTAACCTGAATTATTAATATACTCATCTTCATATATTTATTCATATACTCATATTCTCTCTATTATAATAATAATTTCTTACTATCTTTCTATATTCTTAATATTATATATCTATTAATCTCTCTATAATTCATATATATATCTACTATATATATATATATAATAATAATTCTAATATATAATATATATAGGTCTCATCCTAATATATATATTACTAAGTATATATATTATATTTAATTAACTTTATATTATTATATATATATATATATATCTATTATATTAATATAATATATTAATATTCATATATCGCCAATATTAGTTTCTACTTTCTTACCTATCGAATCGAGTACTTTTGAAATATCGAAATAATTTAGAATAAATATCGATATCATTCTTTGAAATTAATTGAATAAGATGCCAGTGAATACAATGTATAAATACTAACTATTATCTGAAAAGTTTAAATATTTTAAATTTTAAGTTGGCCATTGGTACCAACTCTGGTATGTATATATCCAATTACTGACGCGTGGAGTAGACCCGACGTATGTTCTTTAGTTCACACTCCCTTAAGGACACCTTTGGGCTGCTAATTATTCCCCTTATAAGGCGCGCCGCCACTAGCTACAGCCAGATAAGATAGAGAAGACGAGCCGACACGCGCGGAGTATAAGATAGTAAATAGAAGAGAGAAGTAATAGAAATAATGAATAGATAGAAGTATAAAGAAGATAAAAGAAGAATGAAAGAAGAGAAGAAGAAAAGAAGATATATACAACAACAACAAACAACCAACATACCAACTACCTATACAATAAAAACAACAAGACAACCAACTGATAACCTTATCAGCCAGGTGCCAAAATCATAGCTCATTTAAAATTTTATAATAATTTTTGCTTTTAACATTTATTTGATAGTTTTGAAATGAGATTTAATAATGACTATTCTGAGCCTTACAAGTTTAATTTAATATTTTTTTAAAATCTAAAAAGTATAATCATAGTTATATATATATTAATATTATATTATATTAATATATTATTAATTACTTAATATATATATATTAATATTATATGGGGTATACGCTAAGTAACGTTTATAAGCCAGTCATCGATTTTTGGCACTAGTACAGTAAGTGCCAAATTTTGTGCAAAGGGTATTTAACCTTTTTTAGGGTTGGCTCGACGCCGATTTGATCGGGGACGTGATATGAGCGTGAAGTCATAGTTTCATACAATCCTTACTCCGGAGGGGATGTCGAGAATTGACTCCCCCTGCGACATCCCCAAAGACTCAAAAAGATAGCTGGCTGTCGGGTCGGGTTTTAATTTTCTTTTTCTTTTGTGTATCTGCGTCTCCCGCTCATCCCCCCCTCCCCGTGTAGTCTCTAATCACCCGGAGTTGGGTCGGGATTTGAGGGTCCCCCCCACGCCGTTCCATCTTCTACCTAAGAGTGTCTTGTACGAATGACAAATATCTTGGTTCCGCGATTCTCTCTGATCAGGGTGCTGTGCTCCTCACGGCCCGACTCGAGGTTATTCGTTAGTTTTGAACACCCCGTAAAACTTTTTATATATATAAACTTTCCCTTCTCTCCGGACCTATGAATTTCCCTTAGTTATTTTTTGCAAGTCTCAAATATTGCTCTATGCGCGTGAGCAGCCTTTTCTCATACTATCGCTGTTCTGCCCCAACACAATTTATATTCTATATTGTGAAACTCATCAGGCTTAATCCATTTTTCAAAGTCACTTGAAACATACTATTCGTACTCATGTCAACTTACATTCATTTCTGCTTAAGGCTAATAAGCCGCAAGCTACTTTGTGAAAAGCGAAATAGTCGTGATCGTTTATCTATTTTTTTTTTGATATATACTCAAGATTTATCGCTGAACTTTGTCCAGACCATCAAAAGTGTCTGCATCTAATTCTTTTAATTTATTACTTCTTAATTCAAGTGCACTGTTAAAAACATGAGGACTTGTATTTTTATTATATAATATGCATCTTGATAAAGATCAGATATAATAGATAGGTCCGATTTACATAGGCTTTCGATGCTCAATTAACTCAACAATCATTTTACGCATAGTACAGTCTTTTAAGAGAGGTTATCCTGTTAGTCGAGGATAAGCATCAATTGTGCCATCTATCCTCTTATTTATAATCTATATTTTCATATATCTTATATATATACTCATACTATCTATTATTATATCTATTATTATATTTATTATATATTATTATCTATATATATCTAATCTGTTTATATATTATTTATTTACTTCATATATATATACCTTCTTGAATATTAAAATTTCCATTTTACTGCTAGATTTTAACAAAAATTTCATGGGAAATAATATTATTATTTGACTTGCTTTGCTTATATCCCGATACTTTAATATATATATATCTATATATATATACTCATATATTATCTCTTTATGATTATTCTCTCTCTTTCTCTCTTCATATATCTATCAGTCTACTTTATCTTATATCATATCCTCTAATATATCTATATATAGTTTTCATTACTCATTTCCCTCCTCGGCTCATATCTACTATCATCCGGACGCGGAGCTAGACTAGACGTCGCGGGAGCCGAAGTAGAGCGGCGTAGCGCGCGACGAGAGTAGCCAGCGAGGCGGTGAAGAGCGCCGCGTGAGCACGGCGAGCTAGCGGCGACGTAGCACATTCTTACCTTTCTGAGAGCGATTTACTTACTACATATATATATATACTAGTAGAATCCTATGTATATCCGATTTGGCTACAACCCGCATCAATCGTACACCTTACTATTTGACATCATCTGCTTTACAACATATGTTATGCTCGCGAGCTTTTTATATTTCCTTATCGTTCTAGCGGGCAAGCTGTCACCTTCTTTTGTGTCGTGGATATGTTAATAGTTATGAGCACCGCATTCTTGTTGTCTAGCCTCCCCACTATTGTGCACTGCATATGACTGTGTACTCTTGTTTGTTGATCAGCGTTGTTGTTGTTGTTTGTTGGTTGTTGTTGTTGTTGTTTGTTGTTTTGTTGTTGTTGTTGTTGTTGTTGGCATCCTTATTATTAAGTGTAAGGAACACACTAGCACTGGAATGATGGGTCATTTTAGTTCTTTTTGCCTTTTTGGCTTTTTGGTTTTTTGGTATATGGTTTTTATGTTTGAGTGTGTTTGTGTCGTTGAATTTTGCAATGTATATTTATTTGGTTTTTTGTTTGTTTGTCTGGCATTTAGTAGTGCGTCGGCGGCCTATCATTCTGAGGTATTCTCATATATCATTATATGTTTCAGTAATCCTCCATTTCGTGTCTTTCTACCTCCTCGATTTTATTTCTTACGTCTATAGTTAAATATTTTATCATCTATAATATATTATAATCATTTATATATATTCTTTAATTATATTTTCATTCATATTATACATATCTACTATAATTATTATATTCTATAATATATATATTATATTAATTAATATCTATATTCCTAATATATTTATTAATTTTTACTATATAATATTATACTATATCTACTATTAATCTCTAATGATCATTGAAGAAAGCTTCAATGGCTTATAATACTATCTTAATATAATTTAATTAATACTATTATATACTTATATAATATTTTAATGTTCTATATATATATATATATCATTTATATATACGTATGTGATATCTCTTAATATATCTATATATAATCTAATATATATTATATTATATATTATTATATATATCATTAATAATATATACTATATCTATATATATATATATATCTATTCTACTATTAAATTTAATTATATATATATATATATTATATTATATTATATATATTTTTCTATAATTGTTGAGGGGATCTATTATTATACATTATTCAATGGAGAGTAGCTATTATACTCATGTTCCATAACCATAACTTACTACCATAATCCTACTACATATACACTTCTTTTTTTTTTCCATCTATCTATGAGGTACCTCCTTTTAACAGGTATTAGTTACTTCGGGTGGTTCTTTTGTAGTATAACTAATAAACACAAGGTATCTGCGAAAATCTCGGGACATCTCTTATTATTTTTTTTAGCCACTAATCAACTCTGCCGTTATTTATATGTAATAAATTTCATAAAAGCGTACCATAGAAATAGTGTCTGATAAAGTAAAAATACTCAGTCCTTACGTTATATAGGGTATATAAGCTTAGGTATCCGAGAGTAGATTTCAGCTCAAATGGTGCATAATAATATTCCTTTGTATATGTATTCAAAGATATTTTTCGCACAGTTCGAATAGTAGAATTAAATTTTGATCAAGATAAGGTAAATTTGCCTACAGGTTATCAGCATTCGAGAAATTCTGCGAGATTTCTATTACTTTATATTTATTAAATGCATTTCTAATCATTTCACTCATTATGAGCACTATATAATGGCACTAATTACTAAGTATGGAAACTCTTATATCTTCTACCTGCGAATATATGTCAAACTGAATCTAGCCAGGCACATTCACAGAGCTTCGATTGAGTGCATTGAGGAATAAGTGATGTCAGCCTAATCAAGCCTGAACTAGAAACCAAACCATTTAACGACTGGCTGTAAATCTAATAATCATATAATAACTTAAACAATCCTCATTATACAAACTATAATAATAACTAACATCCATCATTAATAATAATATAATATCAATTAATATATATAACTTCAATAAATAGATAATAATAAATAATAATAATCACATAATAATAATAAAACTCTAACAAACAATAATACAATAATAATACACTATATAATAATTACTCTAATAACTCTAATAATCATATTAATACATAAATAATTAATAATAAATTAATAATCAATCAATAATAATAACATATAATTCCAATAATCCTCCTCCTAATAAACTCCTTCATAATAATATATAAATAATAATTGACATGTTATTGAAAATTAAATTCATTTCATTATATTATTCACGTATATTATCATTAATATTCTTATTATTTATTATATTAATTTATCTTTTTTTTGTCTCTTCTCCTTCTATCATATTATTATTTATTTAATCTACTTATTATTATTTACTTATCTATTATTATATCTATTTATTATTATTATTTATCTATTTATTATTTTAATTTATATCCCATTCATCTTCTTTAGCTTCTACATAAACCCCCCCCCCACTATAACTAAAAAATCAATAATATACCATAATTATTTATTGATCCTTATTAGAGCTATTCGCTTCTCTCCTCAATTACATTTAGGAGCATTATCCTGGGCGAATCCCGCTATTTTACTTTTATGATATGATCTGTTATTCGCAACTCTGCTATGCACTATAGAATAAGAATGGACTAAGCAAGTAATTTTGTGTAAAAGAGAAAAACTGGGTAGAGTAGATTAGCATCTTTTCTAGACACTTATGTTTCTTCATGTGAGTTTACTGTGACGCGAAACTACATTACCTAACGCTATCCCGGTGAATCATTATTCTTATAAAGATACCATACAGAAAATACGTTAATTGATAAATATATTACGTATTTAACTGATTGAAAATATGGACCTCAGCTATGGTGCCGATATATAAGTAATGTTACTTGTGTGGAGAACAAAACGGTTGGCGTTTGAGATTATAACAGCTGCCCATCTAACTCCTATTTGTATTAGCTGCTAATAAGTTCTTGTATTAATGGAAGAAAAGTTGAGGCATTCGTAAGGTAAATATATAAACGGTGCCCAAATCTTAATTCCAAATTTCTCAAAATACAGCTCTCAGAATATAAGGGAAGTCGCTTTATTTCACTTTCTATTTTTCTGGTGCAAACACGATAAACAGCTCATGAAACTAGTTTGATTCTGTCACCTTTGTCTAATGTCACTCTATCGTTAAAGTATATTAGAAACGAAATAGGGCTATCATTTTACGCTTCTTAGCTGCGAGAGTCTTGTCAGTTTTGATGAATTACATATTGGTGAAGAATATCGACTTATCTATTGACATAATGCACGAACCCATTTATAAAAGGCTTGAAAATGGGAGGTTCTTCATTTGGGTTAAAAGTACCTTAGATGAATAAAGACTATCTTATATATAAAATTATGAAATTTGCGAGAAATTTTTTTTTAGTCTGGCTAGTTCCTTTCAGTAGATAGCCATAAGTTTGTGATAAAAGTACATAAAATATTCCTCAATATGGCATTGTAACGGCTATAATTATTTTTTAAATCCAAATATTAAGATATTATTTGCACACGAAATTTTGTAAAATAAAATAGTGTTTAATATTGGTTTTATGTTACCATTCATATATTTGTTAAAAGTTTGCGTACGCCCTTAAATTTCGAAGCATCGCCGTATTTCTTCTGAGCTTCATCAACTAGGCTTAAAAGTTGACCCTATGAAGCTCCTTCTTTTCCAAGATTAGCTTAATTTAGTGTTGACAATATAGGGGATGGCTGCAAACAAACTATCTCCAGGTTATAATAGTATGTTTATGTAGATGTTGAATAATGTGGCCGTTTTTGTTCGATTGTTTCGTTCAATATTTGAGGGAGATTAAAACATATATACATGCTGTTGATGAATAAGCTGTCTCTTTTATTATTATGTCCCTTAAGATTCTTTTTTTATTGAGAGTGCCGAAAATGAGCGTAAACGATGACAATTGTGATCTCATATCTGATTAATTTTGACAAGGTGAAAATTGTTTAGTGGATCTATGAGAAATACAAATATACTTATATATCATTTACTAATTTCTTATATACCACCAGAAAAATAAGTTTCAAAATTCGTGAGTCGGTTGAGTTTTAGAATCTTAGAACAGAATATGGATTAAGAGCTGTCTAATAATGCGTATATGAAGAATTAGAGGTCAATTGCCCAAAAGTTACGCTCCAAGCATCATCTTGTTGCATTTCTGTGAGATATCATTAATAAAAAGAGAGTAGAGATTGGCAGTAGTTGAAAAGAAAAGATTGGCAAAGCACATATTTAGTTTACATTAGTTAAAAAATGACATTGTAAAGATGTATGTACTTCCTGTATGTGGGAAACAAACATCAAGGCCTCAATATAACTCATCCATAATGTTGGGTTTACACGGTTTCAGATCTATTATAGATTTTTTTTAATCAATGGTTGACATGAATTGCTATTCATAACATTTGAATAATATTTTCTCTTGATTCTTGAGTAAGTTATTTAGTTTTTTTCTATCGTAAAATAGTAAAAAGGAAGTCAAGAATTGTTCCATAATTATGACTTGTAGCTCAGTCATATAATTCATCCTCATGCTATCAGAAAATAGCACCAGCTGTTAATCTCGGGATATTGAGAGAGAGATTGAGAATTACCATATATATTATATCTATATTTTATATTCATTTCATCTTTTATTATTCTTAATTCTAGTTTATTATATTCCTTGTAGCTTATTTTATAAAATTAAAGGTGAAAATATAATTTTAATCTAGATATAATATTTATTTTAATACTTTAGTTATATATTTTAATTTTTTTATATCTATATTTAATCATAATTTATTCTTTTATTTATTATAATAAATTTTTTATATACTTTTCATTATATCTTTATTTTATTTTCATTATTAATACTTTCAGTATTACCAACTTTTTAAAATCATATAAACTACTTTTATCTTTTATTTTCTTCTCAATAAATTACATCTTTTCCGTTATTTTTACTTTTACTTTATTATTATTATTATCCATTTTATTATATATATCTACGCATATGTTCTATGTGTATATGCAATTATCTGTTCCAATAAATCCAAACTTGCAGCGATTTTTGAGTCATTACTATCAATTGAAATACATATTGATTGCAGTAAGGCATTTCATCAATTTCTCTCATATTCTTGTCCTTTTCTTTTCTTTTTTTTTTCTTCTTTCTTTTCTTTCTTCTTATCTTTTCCTTCTATTCTTTTCTTTCTTCTTTTTATCCAGTACAAAACTGTTCCATTATTCTTTACTATTTTTACTTATTTACTATTAATTTTTTTTATCCATTATATAATTATTTTTTTTCTTATTTAATTTATTATATATATATATATATATCTTTTTATTATTTTCACCTTTTTTGTATTTAAATTCTTATTGTGGAAATATAAATTTTAATACTAACATCATTCATGATATAACTAATATTCCAATCGCAAGTATGAAGTATAGCTATTTTTGTTCCTGTTTGTGAATATATTAAAAGCCCCGATAACCAAAATTTAATTGAGCTAGATTATAATTGGGGTTAGATGACGACAGATTAGTACTGTCTAAATAGTGAAAGTTGCATCTGCCTCTGTGCCTACTCGAGAGGTTTGCATTTAGTTTCGCTTGGGTGTCTTCCTGTTGTGTTTTCAATTTCTTACGTAATTTCTGCATTTATTTTTCAATTTCCCTTATAATGAGTGAAGGATCGGTTCACTTGTTTCCCTCAACGCTTCGGGCAAGATTTTGCTCTTGGTTTCCCTCATAACTCAAACTCCCCTCGGTTTAGCCTCACCCCAAATTTCCCCTTGGTTTAGACTCATTCCAAACCCCCAAATTCCCCTCGGTTTAGACTCCCCTAACTCACCCGTCTCCCCTTGGTTCGATTCCGTGTCTCCCTCTCCCTCTAAAATGGTTTATTTTTCATCTCTCTGCCCATAATTATGAAGTAACTTGTTTTTTTAAAAATTTATTATTATTTAATTTTATTATTTATTATTATTATTATTATTATTATTATTATTATTATTATTATTATTATTATTATTATTATTATTATTATTATTTTAAATTATTATTCATTATTAATTATTATTTATTATTATTATTCTTATTATTATTATGAGATTTTTAGTATTTTTATTTTTTTTTTATTATTATTATTATTTTATTATTATTATTATTATTATTATTATTATTATTATTATTATTATTATTATTATTATTATTATTATTATTATTATTATTATTATTATTATTATTATTATTAAAATCACTTATTATGGCTTGTATTCTACTTTAGTATTTTTTATTATTATTAATCTGATTACTTTATCACTATTATTACTAAATTATTATTACTCTTAGGTCTTATTAATTAATTATTATCAATATTGTAAACAATAAAATTTCCTGTCTGTTTTAGTTACTGGGGGCTCGTAGGAAACTACCGTGTTTTCCCCCAGCAGCCTCCCTTTCAGAGTAGTGGACAGGTTTTTTTTCTATCTAAATAGATGTATTTAGTAGTGCAGGTCCAAGTTTTTATATAAAAACCTATCAATGTAATGTTAATACCATGAATAAAGTTTTGAAATATCTGAAAGATGTTTATGTTAGCTTTTGTATGAAATTAGATATACAACAATTTTTATTACCCTATTATGAAAATGTAATTTAATTTAATAATTTTTTGTTAAATCTTATTTATTTATTTATTTATTTATTTATTTATTTATTTATTTATTTTTTATTTTTTGAGGTTTTTAAATTAGTACTGCAAAGGCTAATAAATTTGGAATAGATATTGTTTATTTTTTTGTAAAAATTTAAGTATGTTCCATTATGTTACTTCTGAAAATAAGAAATAGCTACTAATTAATGGATAATATTAGTTGTAGTACTAGAATTTAAATTACTTGAGGTATTCCTTAAAGATAAGTATTTAGAACTATTACGAAAGCTTCATTGTGTGACTTCTAAACCTATATAACTAATAACTAGTAACCAGTAACTAGTAACTAATAACTAATATTAGTAGTAGTCCTAAAATTTAAATAACAAGAAAATCCTTGTTTTTCTTCTAAAGATAACTATTAGCTATTAACTAGTAACTAATAACTAAGTTAATAGTAGTACTAAAATTTAAATTACCTAAGGTATTATTAAAGATTAGTACTTAGGTCTTTATTATTTTCTTTTTCTTAGGTGTTCCTACCTGGTACGTATCTTTTTAAGGGTTGGCCAACGATAAGGAGCTGTGCGGTGCAGTGCGACTAAGAATTTCAGAGTTCCGGTGCGGTGCAGTGAGGTGCGGTGCAATGAGGAGCGATGTGGTGCGGTATGGTGCAATAACCTGATTCATATTTTCATTTAGAAGTTGATGCTAATCCCCTAGGATGATTAACAAAATGTTAACAATTATTAAAAATTCTAGTTCATTTAAGCAATTATTTTCTATCTAATTAAAAGAGCGACGAGGCAAAGGGTTAGGGTTTGATCCCTTGTCCATATCATAGGTATCAATTACCTAGAATAGTTTCCGTCTCAGAATATGGCAATGTCCGCTAGATGCGAACTACAAACTGCAAGTTTTAGTACTTCTTTGAATATTGAATGGTTTTAAGAAATTACCACATTGTTCAAAGTGAACAATGAATAAGACCAGCGACCAGCGACCAGCGACCAGCGACCAGCGACCAGCGACCAGCGACCAGCGACCAGCGACCAGCGACCAGCGACAGTCGCGTGTGAAATACGTTCGCAGTTTAAGAAATATCAAAAGAATGAATATTTTTATAAATTCATATATACTATATATATATATTTGAATATAGGACATATACTTATATATATATATATATATATATATATATATATATCTTATCTTATATATATATATATATATATATATATATAAATATATATTTACTTTGTCGTTGGTGGGGGGGCTTCTGGGACACTGTTGGGCAGGGTATACTGCCCTGCAGTGTCCTAGAGCGAAGAAACAACGAAAACAACAACAACAAGTTGAAAAAGAGCCAGACCCTCCATTAAGTGGGCTGTCAGGTGGGTGGAATGCTTGCCACAGTTCACTTTATCATCATCAATAAATTTCGTACACTCGAATTTTTCGAGAGAAATAATAATAGTCTGGAGAAGAAACGGCAACTCGGTTCTTGTTGCACTGGGGGTGGTGTGGTGGCATTGCTGCCAGAGGCGGATACTTCACCCACTTCCCTGGGTTTTCAGATGTGCCTCTTCGGCGGATCTGCCTCTCCCGAAATCCTTCTCTTTCGTCTCTCAGTGCTATTCCCCGAGCAATGAAAGTTCGATTCCCCGTACGTCGTCAAACTGATTTGCTTATGCTGTTGCAAGGGCGGGTTTAAAGCAGGACTAAGTTCCGACGGGTCCGGTGTCTCGAGGCGAGAATCACAGACAGCTTGGGGTGACCGGTACCGGCGAACGGAATGAGAATTCAGACGGCGCGATGCATGGATGGCGAGTTGTCCGTGAGGGAGTCCATGTGGACTCCGCGGAGAATGTGGGGGTGCTTTATACTACGCATTTCGGGCCAAGGTTCAGGGATTCTGGGGGTAAACAGAAAATCA
>JABUQX010121295.1:0-45000 GCA_015478945.1 Trachelipus rathkii
TTTTCTTTACTACAAATTGATTTCTTCCTTTTAACTTTGGAATTTTTTAGTCCGTTATTTCCAACTTGTGATCTTTCAGCGCTAATCATATTATTACCTACTTTGGACATGTATCCATTATTCATATATTCTTTTCTTCTATTCTTCTTTTCTTTTTATATTATATATATATTTATACGACTTATCTACTTTTTTTTAGTTGATCAATAGTAAATTTTTTTTTGTACGCAATTTCGTGAGAGCGTGTGAAGTGTGTGAGTGTTTTTAAACTTTCTCGTAGTGTTACTTTATATTTTAGATATATTTGCTTGTATAAATATATGGGTTTTATTCGTTTCTATAAAAATTTAGGTTATATATATATATACTTTTGTTAAATTTTCTCTATCATTCTAATTTTTTTTTTTTTGTCTATTTTATTTTATTTTTTTTTGGGTGTATGGTGTGTGTGTGTGTGTGTGTGATTTGCGTTTTTTTTTCTCTCGGAAATCGTTTCTGTTGACTTTACCTAAAATCATATTAATTTAGGCTGTCAACTCTAACTACTGCATCATGGAATACTACCTCTCTAACTCTCTAATTTAACTCCTTAAATTTTTTATTGCTCTCTGTTGTCTGTGACCCAGATGGTTAAGAATTCATCATCCTTCACACTTCGTTTTTAATATTATTCCAATAACTATAACTTATTTTATATAAATTAGTTGATTTGAAGGGATGGAGTATGTGAGTATGTCAATATAAACATTCCATAACACGTCTCGAGAATTTCGAATCTCCTATTTCTAATAATTTTGTGGCTTTTAAAATAATCTTTTCTTCCTTATATCTACAAATCTCTTATGCTTCTGCTACAACTCGTGCGTAGGTCTCGCTTAACCAGTTATAACGGATTCTCTACATTTGGGCCTTGTTTGATTACCCAGCCTTACTAATTAATCCTAGCAGACTAGACTGGTGATCAGTGTTTGCTCAGCTAGCCAATATATCTTGCCTTTTTTGTCCCCAGTCCGTGAAGGCCTCGCTTTTTTTTATTCATTCTATTGTGGGAGTTTCTCTAACTGTACACAAACTGAAATCTTGTCTCTGGCCGTTTTCCTCTCTCGTACTGATTTAGGTGGGCGCGGCGAAAAAGTCCCGACAGCCATCTCAGTATTTTCTCTACACAAGCATGTGCGTTGATCAAGACGGTCTGATCTCAATAATATATTCTATTTCACACTTTTCCACTTCCGGATTTACGATCCGATTTCTCGCGAGAGCGACCTCTCTTGTACACATCTTGACCTATGTTGTCTTCGGACCAACTAGTCTCTTCTCTCTAGTACTTTAAATTATCCTTCTTTCCTTACTGGACTCTATCGTGGAACCCTCTCTGAACCACAACATTCATACGTCACCTCTAATATTTAAAACGCTCATTTCTCTACAACACTCTTCTCTATCATCTTCCCTATGGTCGGTTTTATTCTTCTGAGCATTTGCTGATATTCCGCGTTTGGCTTCTTTCTTTCCTCCGCCTGGGCGCTGTATTTTTCGCGCGGTGCCCTATCTTGCGTTGCTTCTATACGGGCTTTATACTAATATATTATTCATGAGATTGTGTGCACCTCTAGCTGTCTGTTTCGACTCTCTTTCAATGACGCCTCTCTTTTTTCCTAGTGTATCTATAGTCGTGCTCCGCGCATACCCTCAACGTGTCGGTTGAATTTCTTGCCTTTGTCAACTCGTGTTGGAGGGGCGAGCTTGTGTTTATCTTTTGTGTTAGTGGAGTAGCGGTACTGCATCTCATATCTATGGAATAAACATATGCTTCTTTTTCTTCGCCCCTCCAATTCAACCTCGCTATGTGGGTTCTTATGAATCTGTTGTACTTGTTCCTGGCCATACTTCTTATCTCTCCATGCTAAATGCAGGATCATATTATTAAGCTAATCTATATCTGTGAGTGGTGGAATATAATTTCTCGTTCTCTCATACTTCCTATCCTCTTGTTCTCAATTTTTTATCATTCATAAGCTGAAATCGTTGCTACGGGATAGTACTCTTCTCTAGACGAGCAAAGTACGGGATTACTTTCATTAATACTAGTCAAATATCGGTTCAGTCTGATCTCCTATTTAGTTTTCTCACCCTAACTTCTCTCTGTACAAATCTCTTCTGGCCTCTGTGCCAATTAACTTATCTATAATAAACTATTATTTCTGGTATTAAATCATCCTTTCTTTCCTTCCTCTCTTTTATTTTCGCTTCTTCTTGTATTTACTCGATTTAACTGTTCGTTCTAAATAATCTTCCAACTGAAAAGGCAATCCATTCTCTTTTGGCCTCTTCTATTTTTTTCCTCTAACTTCCATAACCCTTCGGACTGATCATTTACTTGGTATTCCTCTTTCACTCTCCTCTCAGTAGTAGTCCTTATGCTCCCTTTACCTTCATTCTACTTTCTCTTTATCTTTTATTACTATATTGATCGGTCTGTGCTGTGATGTCCTCCCTGATAAAATCTATGATCAAGTTTTAGGGGGGGAGCAGGAGGCCGCCAAGGCGGGGTCGGAGAGCACTGGAGGGGGATGGCACGTCTCCTGACGTCCATTGTTTGGACACGGGGATATGGTGGTGTTTTTGCTCTCCGTGGTTCTGTCATCCATTTTGACCCTATCTTCCTCACTTTTTTTTTTGGTTCGCCTTTCTCGTCAAATGTGTTCGACCTCCATGACCTACTTGACTATCTATGCCCTCACAGATATTATCATTATGTCCCTTGCCTCTCTTCCATGTTGTGTATTGCCGAACACTCACGTGCAGCTGCATATCTTGGTATTAACTAGTACCTATTCGAAAAAAATTGAGAGGCGAACTCTTCCTCACGATGTCTATCATTTTTCTGCAAACTAGGCTTGCACTCTTTTTATACTATTCTAACTTCATCCGTGACCCCGTCATTAATCACACACTACGTTTGTCTTCATATTCTAGCCTGGATTCTTTCAGTGCATAGTGTGTCAGAAATTCTCATGGCTTTAAACGCAAATGCGATATTAACCATTCATACACAGCTCTTCGTATCCCTTTCTTTAAGTGCAATTCATTTCCCACCTCACATATGCTGAAACAACTTCAATTTTATCTTTGATTCGCCTTTCTTTATATCATTGATTATACCAGTACGGCTTTTCGGTTGCTCTAGTAAGTATTCATATCTAAAACTTTGACCTAGATATTTATTACTTATTCCTATTTATATACAAGATTTATGGTTTTCTAATACTACCCGCCCCTTTTTATATATTATAAAGGTATATAACTTATACAGCTAATGGAAGACGTTTAGTTAGTGGCTAATGACTATAGACTTATAGACAATATCCAAAGGCCTATTCTTATTGATAAATATCTCCGGTGTTAAATGTAGCCTACTGCTTGTTACACTTCTATATATTAGCTCTCCTAAGCTCATCCCCTCCTTTGGGGTTCCTTCTTTTCTTTTTACAATTTATAAAATATTGTCTATTATAAGATTATTCTTATTCTATATCATACCATTTTCGTAATATTTTCAATGCAGTTTGTTGCATTTATATAGTGTATTATATTATAATATATAGGTGTTGTTCTACTTCTTCTTTATATTATTTTTATTGTATATAATATAATATAAGTATATATATGTAGTGTTTTCTTCAACGTAGTGGTTATATCATCATGTAACCAACTTTTTCTAATCCCTATAATGCTGTACCTGCTTTAAATCAGCAGCACTATGTTCTATATACTAAATACGAACCCCTATAAATCTATACTATAACACAGAATCCCAATAATTTCTATTTTATAAACAAATATCTAATAATAAGCTCATTAATAGATATAAATAAATGTTAAAAACCCGACCCCAAAGGTATACTGACGGCGGGAGAAACCTTTGAAGGAGGAGGTGCCATTTCTGCTCCTTCCTACATCGCGCTTTATTACAATCCAAGGTATCACCGCAATAAACTTCTTGATTTATGAATGTACTATGTACTCTGGTGTAAACGTTTGACGTTTGCTTGGTTGTCTCTTTTGATATACTCTTTCTTTAAAATGATTTTCATTCCCGCATCCTGTTAACAATTATATTAATTTCTTAGGTGAGGATTCTCGTCCTTTAGCGCCAACCTCTATAATATTACTATTGCTTCCGTGCTGTAATTAGTTATTGCTTGACTCCGTAGTCTTATCTTATTTCATTCTTCTTGTTAAATGTTGTGCACATTCTCTTCTCCTTCTGATAAAGGATCGAAGTTTATTTAATTTGTTTTGGAAGGTTATACATGATTACCAAGATTCTCCTTCTATTTTCGCTCTCTAGCGGTATTCTGAGCATTCTTCTGCAAGAGGTCATGGAGATACTAACCCAATCTTTTCTTGTAAGTTTTCTATCTTTATAAGATCTTCACTGGCTCATGGGAATATGAAAACTTTTCTATCTCTTTCGACGGTTCTTCCTCGTCTCTCCTGTTGACAATAATATAAACATTCTTGGCCATTTACAATAAACAAAAAATATGTTTTGAAAACCTCAAATCAACAGTGGTTGCTAGGCGGGTGTCCCCTTGTCACTTACCATCATGACCTTCCCCCTATCGTGAGTCGGCGAGAGGGAGCGATTTTCTCCTATAATTGAATATGGGTCAGTGTCTCCTAAGTGTGGGGAGTTGTCTAGCGAGAGCGTGGACTTTTTTTGTTGTGGGTCGTCTTTTTCCTTCCGTATTTCTCCTCCATCATGTTGCCATCTCGAGATTGGAGTATCTAACTACTTTTAATAGGTATGCATTTTCAGAGGGTATTTCCACATAATAACTACTAATTACAATTGTCTGCAAATTGGGGTTAGAGGGGTGTGTGTTATCCTGTACTTAATGCGCCTTTTGCTCTGCCATGTTGAGCTGTTTTGTGGTACGGTGTACAAGTAATGTGAGTTTATCCTGTGGGTAATGACGTTTTATGAAAATGTTCTTTTTTTGTTAAGAGTGTCCCATGCTCTCGTTCCCAGTATCTCGTAAGGCTGCTTGCCGCAGTCGCCCTGAGCGTGAGGGGGTGCCTCTCCCAGGATTTCTTGCGCTGTAGGAATTAATTGTATTTTACCAATATTTGTACTACTATCAGGAGAAATGGACACGTAATAACCTGATAATTTTTGGGTAAGGAGTCATCAGGGTGGTTCGGGAGTTTCTCTCAAAAGTTATGTGAATGTGCTTAGAATTATTCAATACCCTATTATTTGAATCCCACTAGTATAGATTACCAGAGAAGGAAAAACATCATCTGTCCAGTCTGCGTTATTAATTGTATTTATTTGATGAATTATTCTTTCAGGCTCAATGATTCCTATTCGAAAAGGCGGAGTAGCGGGTCAAGTGACCATGTGCCAGAATAACGTCAATTACACTGTATTTTTTAAATTAAGTCATGTAATGAATTTGGGTGCCGATCTGTAAAAGTATGAACCGTTCCGTCGTAAACCAATAAATATTTGCCTTAGGGTGGGAAAGGGGAACCATGGGAAGACCTGACAATTGCCTTATAATTTTTCGAAATGGAAAAAGTTAAGTGTTCGGTAAGAGGTTATACTAGTTGTTTAATACTATTAAAAGGAAGTCAAACCTTATATTCTTTTCTGATATATACTCCTCCAACCAATCAAAGCGTTAGATGGACTGGAACATTAGTAAATAAGGACACTACACTACGTCAAACTTAAAATGTTGGTATTTTGCAATTGAGTCGTGTTAAGTGTGAAACAAACGCTGGTATTTTTTTTTATATGGCTGGAAGATATAGTACCCACAAGAACACTCAACTGCTTATTAGCCTTGTGCTATTTATCCATGTTACCATTCTCTATTTTACCTACTATTAGAGTATAATGGGGTACTGGAAGGGTGTTAAATAGTCTTGTCTCGCAAGGTTGGTTCCTGGCGAAGGCCGTAAAAGAGAGCTTGTATTTTGAGGAGGTATCCTAAGAGCTTTTATTTTGGTAAAATTTTCATCATCCTTCTACATCTTATTAATGCAGTTTACTTGTGTGTTACAGTTACTGTCTTCTGCACGATGATAGGAAAGGGGGTTTTTATTTAACCGGAGAATAAACTTCGGTCCTGAAAGTATTGATTAGCTTTTTGTTGAATCTAACTTATTCAATAATAACATTTTTTTTCCTTTTGGTCTGACTCTTGCTAATATTGATAGCTTTTTAGTTCATTTTCAAGATCAATGAGAGTTTTGTAATCTATTCGGTAAGAAATGAACCGGATCTATTGTTATGCGGTCATTAAATACGTAACCTTCTAAGCAAGTCATAAGTGCTCTGAATATTTAATCCTATTATTATTAGTTTTGAAATTTTTCTATGCTCAAGAAACTCCGTCAAGGTTATCAATCATAACCATCCGACCATAATGAAGGAGCCCACAAGGGTGGGATGTACTTAGCCGTTGTCTGTCGAGCTATAGATCCCATACGACAATTACAATGTGAAAGACTTTTTACTTGGAGGTTGCTCCGTTGTTCCTGATTTGCTTATTTTGCATACAATGTATCTGATGGAACCAGAATTCCAGTATCTAGTATCACTCATCCTCGTCACTGTTAATACCATTGATTCCTCAATAATGGTGGTCAAGAGCTAGACCAACGCACTTGACTTTAAGATTGTTGGTTCGGTTCAGGAGACCTTATTGATATGGCGTCCTTAAGGGATATTAAGCATTTGTAAGCTTATACTGATTGCAATTCCGTGTCATTGAACGAACGCCTTATTTTAAGCTCAAGTTTGAGTCTCTTATGTAACATTTTAATACCTCCTCCTGCCAAATCGAAACGGCAGAAGAACTGCCCATTTCGCAACAGACCTTCTCAAGCTAGGAAGGACATCTTTACTTTTCAGACAAACATTGTTTCAGAAATTGGTTTACGATTTGGACCTATTTGCTTTAAGAAGAAAATCCTTATAATGTAATATTAAACGTTGGAAGGGATCTGTTATTTAAAAATTAGAATTTATATGAAACATGCGGTGGATCAATCAGTATCACATTAACTCGGGGGTGTGGATATTAATTTAATCATTTACATCCCTTGCTAACCCATTAACGCAGTATACATAGTAGTTAGTTTTCTTACCACTGTCTCCCTAAAATAATATTTTTTTTAACAATACATAAAATATCTTTATTTCATCTAAATACATTTAAAAACTGTTAACAACATAAGGTATATGGGGGGAGGGGAGACAAAAGCCCGCCTTTTGTGAAAAGGAGGGAAGCTTCTCCTGTCCTTTCAGGATTTTATTCAATCAAGGTATCCAGTGTCACACGCAATAACTTCTTGATTTATGAATGATCACTGACTGGGTAAAGTTTGAGTTTGTTGGTTGTTTCCTTGAGAATTTTTTAAAATGATTTTCCATTTTTTATCTGTTAGAATTACTATTACAGGATGGGACCATCTTTTGCATTTCACCTCGATTTATATTTCATGTTATGGTTGGCCTCGTTGCTATAGTATTGGATGTATGATAACCATGGCTTTTCTATTTTGAAATTTTCGTATTGAATGTATTCGGTCTATTTTTTTATTCGCTACTCGATACGACAGTCGCTTATTCTTTGGTTTAATACCAGATGCAACTTAAGTTCTCTCCTCTTTAGAATGGTTATGAATAGTGGGTCGATAGCCGTGGCCGGAGTTTGACCGGGTGCCTTTTTTGTAAGGTAAGTCGCCATGCGGGTGTGAGATATATCTCCTTCTCCGCCATAACTGATTTCATTTTAAAAAAAAATTCAGAGTACAGGAAGGGAGATACAATGATGATATTTCTAACTTACCAGAATAGGAGTAGAAGCTCGAGTGTGGGGGTCCTGAAACGGCATTAAATAATTTGTTGAGCAAGATAGAGCGGTCCTTTGAAATACACGTAATTTATCCTTCACAAGGATGCACTTAGTACAAGGAAGTACAACTTTTATAGGTATCGGAATTTTCAAAGAGGGTAATTCTACATATCATAATTTTTGATCTCCGACTAGGGGTTAGAAGAGGTTGTAACTAGTACCATTGCTTAAAAAGGACTTTTTTGTCACGTTACGGTGTTTGTGTAAGATGTTTTCCTGGTAATGAGATAGGTGAAATGCAAACAATGTTCCTGTAAATATTCTTCTCAGCTTCATTTGCTGTACCAGTTCCGAGGGCTGCAGATCTAATATGATGTCCTCTTAAAATGGGAGAAGGAAAATATTTAGGACAGCATATACTCGCTACTATCAGAGAGAGATGGACCGCCACACCTAAATATTGTCTCATCGGCTAGGAGTGACCAAAAAAAAAAAACCGTGGGAGAAGAAAAAAATATGTAGCACTCTTTAGCAACCGTTGAGCTTGAAGGACCCTTGACATGCTCTCTCTCCTATGTTATTACCAAGACTGTCAATGTAACGAGAATGAAACCTCTTGCCACATCTCACGTGGAGTTCTACTTTGTATTCTTGAATGAATATGGATAATTAAAGACTGTTTAGAGGGCGTAGGGGTCCAATGAACGAGGCAACGCCAACAAACACGCCTCAATCCAGTAACTTTTTCAGCAACCAAAATTGAGCTACTGATAAGGTCTGAGGCACTGTATTGATGAATACATCCTCACCTAGTTACTAAGTTGGGAATCTATACTGATAATGGTAGACCAGTGGGACGGAGGAATAGAGTGCTAAATTCAGAAAAATAAACCTACTAGGAGTTTAGGAGCAAGCCATATTTATAAATGTATGATCGGGATATGAGTATGGGAAATCGGAGGGAAAGTTTAATTATATAATTGTTTTCTCACATTGTAAAGACTCTTTGTTGCTATGAAGAGTTAAATGGATACGGTATAAAGTTGTCAATTTGCAACACTCTTGGTCTCACCATTTCTATGGTCAATGCTGGGTTCTGCTGATACACCTTGAATCGCAGAGTTAGTTGCGATTATTGAAGCAGCCTACCAGGCAACATCCATGTGCAGACCAACATTAATAGATTCTTATTAGGCTCCAGAAGCATCTCAATTCTGCCCTTAAGATGTTAACACCGATATTTAATGACCACTTAGACAATCAGCCTTTCCATACACTTTTTCCTTGAGAGGACTAAGCATTATCACCAGAATACATCACCAAGTCTTCATCGGATTTGCAGAGCCATTAACACGATAAACATAAACGCTCTTATACCACATTTGTCCAGATTACACTGTGACAAGGAAGGGACGCATAAGGCCACCGGGGCTAACTCAACCCATGGTTTAATCTGAAAATAAAAAGTCATTGAGAGATTTAATTTGCCTAGCCAAAAAGTTATAATCCTTTTACAGACACCGAGAGAAATAGTAGTATATTTCCCCCTGTTTACATCTCAACAAAACCACAATGCGGTTCCGCCGAAACCTACGGCTCAAAAAATAAAATATGTTACAGGAACCGCAAAAACATAGCAAAAAGAGATAAGTCTTTGTACTAGCTGGATTCAATATAATCTTAAACCAATAAAAAAAGTATCTTCAGATTCATCGAGTCCCCTAAAAAAAATAAAAGCTAAATATTTTTTCCGGAGCCACCGGAAAACTTCAATCAAAGATAGGTATATTCCTTCCATCCAAGATTCCCCGAGAGAGAGCGGTTAACATTGTTATAGATTGGCCTATAGTTTATACGAGCCAGGTTCCAGGCGCATATAGTTATACTAAATATACACAATACCCCCTACATGTTACCTCTACTTAGACAAGTGGCTTCAATAAGAACACGATATACAAAGGTGAATCCAGTTCTTCCTTGTGGGTATCTCAATGCACATGCCCCTTACATACTTTCCCGCAATCTAAAAAAAATAGGCCAAGCAGTTTGTTTTTCATCACTTAACATACTACTCAATACTTGCGGCAAAAAATAACCCAGCACATTTATATTTAGAGTTTTTTTTGTGGTCCATTCAAAAACTAGATCATTTGTTTGTAATTTTTAAACTTTATTGTCCTGATCATTTGTGATGTAAACGCTTTGAATGATGGATATCTATGTGCCTAAGGGAATCTAATATTTCTCTAGTATAATAAACAGGTCAACCTATAGGTTTTTGTTGCAACATTCTCGCGATCTGTTTACAATATAGCGTAATGTTTCCCTTCTTAAGTTATTATTTTTAACTTTTCGGCCCTGTAGCTTAAATGTAGCCAAGTGCAGTCTTCAACTATTTTTTCCTTTCTGTCTGGAACTGTTTTAATATATCTTGCTCATCTATTTTGTTGGGGTTCGATTTTTTATATCTTTGTGCTCAGCCCCTAATGTGAAAGGGTATTCATCTTTCTCTTGTCACCTATATTATGGGTCCCTTGGGGTAAATCATGCGCTTCTTCACAAGACACAACTTATTTTTTATAGGCTGTTATTTTAATTATGTACACGTCCCATGCTCCTTTTTCAACATCAACTAAACTTCCTTCATTGTTTTAATACATTACTTACATTATTGGAACTCCCCAATTATCGGCGACAGTATTTTTTTTTTTTTAAATAAAAACACAAAATATAACCAGTTCAATTAATAATTATTATATTTTTGCCCAATTTGGCCATTGATCATCCATAGGTCAATAGGGCCTAAGTTTATTGTTATGACAGAGCTTATTTTGTTTTGTACACTTTTTTCTTCTACAACATAAATTTGGATTAACTTGCCGCGCACTCCGAACCAGAATATGAAAAATAAATGACTAAGTAATTGTTTGTACAGTGTGCTGCAAAGACTCCGTTACCTATGATCACTCTCTGTTGACGTTTTGCCTAGCAAGTGCCAACAAATGTTTTTTATCTTTATTAAGTCGGTAATTTATTAATCTTTAATTAAAGTATCGGTATTCCGGTTTAATCTTTTCCCCAGCTCGATATTCGGTTCCTATCCTGGTGTTCTTGCGCCAACCAATAAATAGCAGTCCGCGGCTTTAATCTTGGCATGCCCTTCCTTCACCATATGAGAGTATGTCACCTTCACTTCCAGTCCACGCCACCGCCTGGTTTCTGCAATCTCCTCCCTTTGTGTGGCCTTCCCTGTCCCGTCCTTGAGTTTTCTGTCCATTCTTATCAGTCGGTCCCACTTGTCCATATTTTCTCCCCTCCTGGCGTCTTGGTCCTGCCGGGTCCCCCTCTCGGACCACTGGACTGACACTTCATTTCAGCCCTATTTCTTCCACTCCCCCCTAATTTCCCTTTAAACATTACCGTCCGATCCTATAAACTACACGCCTTATACACAACATTGGCAACCGTCCTTTTTTTCTACATTCACATGTTCATTATATTACCTCATCAATTCCGCTTCACCCCTTTCTCATATTATATCTATATACACTTGCTTATACACAACAGATTATCCTCATATACCCTCACATATCAAGTTTCTTTTACTTCATATAAAATGTGCGCTTATGTGGGCTCAGCCCCTTACCCGTCACTTTCCCCCCGCATGTCTACTTTCGACACTCCCAAAGCATCCGGTTTATCGCGGCGTATACCCAACTAGCACGGTCTACCCCTTATACCATTAATAGGAGTTTTAGCTCTAACGATGCTCTATCCTTTGTTTATCGTATATTTTTTATTCAATTATAGGGGATTCAGTTGTATGTGGAGAATAGGGCGATTAGATCTCACCATTAACTTGGAGTCTAATAGTAACTTTAAATAAATAGGGATAGAAGTAAATTTAATTGAGATCACTAATAAGAACAATATAGAGTGAAAGTCTTTAAATTCTATGATACTTTTTATATACAATAAATAAATAAATCATCATATTATATATATATATATTATCATATATTATATTATCGGTATGATCTACATTACACCTCATAACCTCTGCAAAATAAGTATACATTCTAACAAAACGACCAATTACTTCAGAAAGTACAATTATTGAATTCTAACTAAAATTTACTAAAATGGATATACAGTACAACAATATCTGAATAATAATCATGATTAGGGCATGAAAATACAGATGATCCAATCCTTCTAATCTTTATTTGAGTTTAACAAGATAAAAAATCGCGCACAAATCGCATTATATATCCAAAAAATCTCTAAAGAAGGACAACACACAACAAACTCAGCCTTTTGCACCTCCAGTGCAGCAACATGACTAAAACACCTGTTCATAAAAACTCCAACAATGTATTTCACATAGCCGTGTATAGTACCGTAGATTACAATCCAAGGATCCACCTGAAAACGGACAGAAAAGCGTAGCACGTCTACTCCTTATCCAAATTGAATAAAGGATTTTTTTTTCTTCTCTCCTTTTATCCCTTTCCAATCCTTCGTCACATTTTTGTAGTATTTATCTCATACCCATCCAACAAGTTTTCATAGATTGCTACTA
This sequence comes from Trachelipus rathkii, assembly GCA_015478945.1. Lineage (NCBI taxonomy): Eukaryota > Metazoa > Arthropoda > Malacostraca > Isopoda > Trachelipodidae > Trachelipus > Trachelipus rathkii. The sequence continues at coordinate 12,460 of JABUQX010121295.1, forward strand.
AGTGGAGAAGAGCTAAAAAGCTATTGTGGTGTGTAGCAGTAATGCCCAAAATGTCAATGTTGGCGAGGGTTTAAGAGTTTAAATTAATTAAATGCAATGTCTGGCTCATAGGGGTGCGCGTCAAACTATAATCGATTAATAAAATTACATTAGAGTAGTATTGAACGTATATTATTTATATGCGTCATGACGGTGGATAAATATCTTACAATAATAAATATTATTCTATTAACTATAATCATACCTATCCGTACTCTATATCCAAACATTATATCTTCAGCCTCCTACCAGACACCAGTCCTCTGCTTGCCCACGTTTTCCAATCAAGACGAAGCCGGCCTAACCTCGAGCTATAAATCACTAAATTAAAGTATAAAATAGATAACGTTATCATTTGTCAATTCAACTACAATATATCTAATTAAAATTTCATTAAATAGTATAACTATTTAATTATTTATTTGATTGGATTAATTATATTAATATTATATTTATATCTATATCTTATAATATTATATATATATTTTATATATAGTATTTTGAGTATTTTTTTTGATATGTATTTATTTAAAGGAAGACAATTATATTAATATATATAGTATTTGTTTCCCTCCTGAAATGGGCAAATATGTCCTTTCGATTTGTAACTGGCTCCAGATATTCATAATGATTTTTTCCATAACCCAGTTTTTTTGCTTAACAATTGTCTTTTATTTCAACTACGATAAGTGATCAATTAAAGCTTAACACTAGAATCCAGTGGCCGATAATAGTATAGTCCGCTGATATTTTTCCCCCTTGATGATTAATGGAATTTTGGGGAGTGTTTATTTTAGTACCATAAGAAAGAAAGATGCCAAATAGCTGCATTTTTTCTCAATGCCGTGTTTTATTATCCATACTTCTTAACGTATGTTGACATAAGAAATATAGTATCAATAGCATACTTATTAATATGCGATTATAATTTATTATATATTATATATATATATTAGTTAATATTAATAATATAATTATATATATTATATATAATATATATAATTTTTTATATAATATATCTTATATATATAATAATATATATACTATATATATAATTTAATAATATATAATTAATAATTATATATATATTATTTTATAATTAATATTAATATTAATATATAATTATTATATAACTATATATATTAATAATATAATTAATATTATAATAATATATATTATAATAGTAATAAAGTCAATCACTCTCTCACCTCCCCGTTCTTGATCAATTATCGCTTCTCTCTCTCCTCTAATAAATAAATAATTGTTGTTAATATCATTATTATTACCAAAATGTAACTTGGGAACATTTCAATAACAATTCATCATCTTCCTCAAGATAAATAAATTAATATTATATATAAATTATAATTACAAATTTATTTTATCTTAATATTAAAATTGTGAATCATCCTCTGATATGTTGTTTGCAGTGTATTTATATATTTATTATAATCATACTACAATTAAAAATGGGTTTCTGGTCCAGGTGTCTAACCAGTGATTAAATGTACAAAGCGGCCCGGCGACATAAACCGGTGACACCAATTAACATCTTTCTGGCTATCAGGCGGGGAAAATTTTAAAAGGAAGTGGAGGTTTTTTGTTTGTTTTTTTTTCGGTTTTTGACTTATGTTAAAATTTTACTCTTTATTTTCACCCATTTCAAGGGGGTGTGCTAGAAAGCGACTGAAGACAGGTAGTAACGTGTTCTACCTCGTCTTCTCACAGCGTGGAAGGCACGGAAAGAAACTCTCCTAGCCCGATCCCTGCATCTTATGCGGTTTAAACTCTCCAGCGGTAATTCCTTTTGTCCTGAATAAAGCATATAACACTATGGTATTACTTTGTACTAAGAATTAGCCATAGGGGACGACCGCAAATAGAGATGGCAGGGAGTGTCGGAGTCGCGCGCACACGAGGAGATCGGGGGTCCGAGGAGGGATCGGAGTACAGGGGGTTCTGGGGTCGGGGTCGGCGGTCGGGATCGTCGGCTCAATTCCGTTGTTTCGATCCGGAAGCACTATGCGAGATGGGGGGGAAAACTACTTTGTAAGATAAGTTCACCGGCAATGAAAAAATAAGATTGTGCGGCAAAAAATTAAATTGAATAAGAAAATAAAAAAATGAAGTGAACACATAGAAAAAATCGTAAAAACACGCATCGTAAAATTTTTCCGCTGATTAATCGTAAATAGTTCTAATTTTGTCTTGTTACGTAGGATGTGTTCCGTTTCTAAGTTGGCGAGTGATGCTTCAGCCTAGCTCTAAGGACATCTAGTCCTTCATCACATAACAATAAGTTAGCTAGGTAGGATATTTAGTGCGGTGACATATATACTCAAAAATATAGTCACTGGTATAGCTGTGAATATGCCTTTAATATCTATTATATATATATTATATATTATAATATAATAATTCATATAATTTATTAATATATTAATTATATATATTAATATAATATTCATATAATATTTTATTATAATTCATATTTATATATTATTTTACATATATACTTAATATATATATATATAGTTAATATATATAACATATATATATTGATAATTCTATATTTAAGGTGTCTGGAGATGAAATACTGTGGAGTAACATCCTGGTACCTCACTTCGCTCATAAACTTAGCCCAGTATCAATTTGTCATACGGAAACTCAATTGGTTTAAACTATGCATTTCTTGTTGTGATTGCATAAGTTGGATTCTCAATGGCCTGTCTCCACTTTTCCACCCATTCCTCACATATATTAGCAATTAAACCCCTGAGCTTCTCTGTGCAATATTTGACAACCCACTACACATATTAATTTCAACATAATATTCCATACCTAACCCAGGCCTACAGCTACACCCTACACTTCATTAATATTACATTAAAATATTAATCAGGCCTTCAACAATAAATCGCCATAATAGAGAACTCAACATTTCCACTTAAAAACATAAACATCATATTAAGCCTCTAAAGCAAAAATGACTCTCCTACCAACTTACCAACTTAAATAATATTTAAATACCCTAGATCTAGGTATTTTAGATACGCAATCTACTCTACCTCCAACCCTTGATATATATACACAAATAACAACTTAACCCTTAGTATTAAACACGTAAATCAATAACCTAACATTACACTTACATACATGTACACATTCGTACACCTATCCCAGTACTTATTACCTAGAAACCACACTTTAATAAATTACCATCTTGTTCCTAATCCTCCTTAGTAACAGATCACCCTATTACATCTTTTCAAGAGTTCATCATATATTTAACGCAACTACATATATCATATATCTCACATCTCTAAAATCCCGACCTCATATATACTATCTACACACTCTCACTTAATTAAATAATCTCACACACACCCATATCATCCTCGGAGGCGATTTTACTGCCCCCCCGGCCTGGTATTACTAACCTATCCATTCTTACACTCACTCGAAGGCAATCAATATCCTTAAAGAAAATTGGAAATCCTAAAATATACTTCATTTCAAAAACTCAAATTAAATTTCTACCTCACAGTTACAATTTCATACTTATATTTCCCATCAAATTTATATACAGGTTCATCTCTTAACATAACATTTACTATACCTGGACACTATCATGACCTAAATCGGAACACCAACCACTAATTCTTAATTATCCTCATAAATTCCTCGCAAAGTTCTAACCTCACCTCCAAAAAAAGACTCTTATACATCTAAATTTCAACCTTTAAAGCAAGGTTTAATAATACAAATAAAGGCAAAAACTGCGCCTGATTTTAACTAAGCGATCACTTATTTATGACAAGCCATTATCAAACCACAAAATAAGAGCAAAGTGGACAGATATCCATTAATTTCCATAAAGCTAACCAGCACAAAGGTTCACAAATATCAATATCCTTAAAAACATAAAGACATATTACAATATTAAATCAGCATACTCTATAATTACGTACTTTCAATAGTTGACGACCGGAAAAAGATAACAATCTCCAATAACTCATACCGGAGAATCAAGTCCATCATTTAAAAACTCCAGAGAACTAACCTCACACTGAAAACATACAATCCTATAGTTCACTAAATCAAATACAATTTATCACAATCCAAATAAAAATCACATTAACACGCACTCAAATTTAATTCACTAATCACACTAATAACTATTCAAATATTAACTTAATAAATATAAATATTATTCAAAACATAACACATAAAAATAAATATTCTAACTTACGCATTAAGACCATTAACAGAAAAAATCTGGAGCATAACAATATATTACAATATATCTACTGCAATGTTGTACATCATAACACCCCATAATAATGTACATTTGATAAATATTATATGAAACAATTCCCAATCTCAGCTTTTAACTTTGGACGCTTAGAACAGATCTTATGCTCTACGAAAGCCCTTATAGATTTGCCATCCTCTATAAACTACCTCTCCTAGTTAAATTAGGAAATATAAAAATAAATAAACTTATTGAAGAAATTATACCTAAATTAAGAACACAGACACACACCCGGAACAAGCAAACAACCCATTTAAAAAACAACAATCCATAGGTTATCTTGAAGTACTTAAGATCATAGAGCGCAATTATATATCAGTCACAAAAATTAAAGCTCAAACAAGGTTCGACTTCAATATAAACTACCGAGCTTAAAAGAACCTTTGAGTAGAAAAAAGCATCTCCTAAATCATATGGAGCAAATCTTAATATTAGTAGTAATTTAGGCGGCTAACTTAGCACATTATATATACACACAGCACACACACACACATCTGGAAACAAGCATTTATAATCCCAAACTCAAACAAAAAGATCTCTATACGTCCTCCTCATACCAAAAAAAATATATTCGACCTCATAATCTTCATCTTGAGCACTTTAAGACTCACATTATGTAAACTCGTACTTGTGAGAATATAATTAACTAAATTAGACACATAAATTATCAGCCCACCTAATGCCATATAACTCCATGATCATAGATTTATCCGAAAACGGGTATTACACAGTACAAGCATACCATCCTATTGACATAAAACCACAGCCTCACTCACTTAACACAACCATCATTATGGGTTTTCAAACCTATCCCGTCTATCATCCGACAACAAACATGAATATATACTATCACTCGGTCAATAGACATAAACAGAGCATTTCATACAGTTCATTGGCGGGAAAAATAAATCCTTTATTCGAAAAAAGCGCCATCCACTACTGGTAAGACCTAATATTGACAAATGGTTCTCAATTGACTAACAATCATATATTCGCAAGAGTTTAATACAATAAACGCCTTCTCTCATTTATCAAATATTACAAAATTATGGCTTTTCCAACAAGGCCGCCTTTCTATCTATCCATTCTTGTTTCAAACTCTTTTTCACAGTCAGAATTACCACCCTAATAAATCAACAATCCATCACAATAACTTATTACTTTCAACGCATGACGATCTAATATCTTTAATTTTTCCCACAGACTCAGACGTAAACTCACCTAGCCACAACAACATACTGGAAATTATTATACATTTATCTATGACACTAATTTTATATTGGTTAACCTTCCTAACCGTACTGCAGCTCCCCTTAACTCTCCATAACTTTTTTAAACTCTGAAACCGTCCAAATCCTCCCTCCATCCTATCATACCCTGACAATACTCTCACTAACAACCCAAAAATATTGGACTTGTACCTATGACAGCTTACACATGAGTTTCTCCCCCCCCCCATCGACCAAATAACTCCTCAACCCCACGTAAACTAAATACGTAAATTCCGAACCTTTCTTCATCATAATTAGCGACAGACATACACCCTCTTCACTACTTATAATATACTGCTAGAAATTAAATGATTGCTCTCCGATGAGTTCCAGCATCTCAAAATCAAACCAAATAATTACAATCTTTCCAAAAATATCAGGCTTCAGAAATTATCTACAGGTTGTCATCAAACCACATCCATACATTATATCACGACTACGATATAATATTACTTCATCTACACTTATACTTAACACACCTGGAGAATGGTGGTGTTTCTAATTTATTAGTTAAAATAAAAATCCGTATATGGATAGACTCAATACTTGTCACTAAATTCTCTCATAGACTCTCTTCTAGCAAGATACATTAAATAATCCCTACCTTTACTTCTAACTACAGCTTCAAATTTCTATTAACTAACACTTTATAATATTATATACATAATCATCCTTCTTCACTCTCCAGCTACTAGTATCAAAATTAATGAGCTCATGGAAATATTTACGCACATAATATACAATCTTCCATCATATACAAACCTATACCTTCAAACTCACGCGCATACAAATTTACTAACACACTCACCCTTCATATTAAAGCCTTCTCAAAACCCAACTACCTCTATCAATAGAAGAGAAACGCTGTTCCAAGAGAGGAAATATCGCAGCTCTATGAGCGTAAAGAGTGATGTCCAGAACGGTCAATGCTCTAGAATCCGGTATCAAAACTCATGCAAATTAATATAATAGTAGATTCCAAAATATTAAATCATAAGGTACTTGGTCCAATCACTATGACAGCCAGGATGTTTTAATCTTCTCTATCGACATTCAAAGATAGGAGCGACCTCTTTTCTTTCTTGGGTTGCTTCTGACTCTCTCCACAGAACCTCACTAGCGCCGATTAACTCTCGTCGTGATATCTTACACTCACACCTTTCTCGAAAACCTGGTAGGCCCAACTGCCCAAGTTACTGGCCGCAGCCGTTTCCTCGGAGCCAGTGTGGCCTTCCATTAAGGTGGGCCGGGGCAGCAGTCGTAAGTCAGTAAGTCATATATATTATATATCATTAATATATTCCCTAGAGCTTTTCCTTACAATCCAGTCATAAATAGACAAAACCCTAAAATCATAACTTTTATTTAATTATATTTCTAAAATTTGCTAAAGCATTAATAGCAATAACTATAATAATTAAATCTTTTCCATAAATTAACCTAAAATTTATAATTAACATATATTCCCATATTTAAACCAGTGAATATCAATCAGGAAAGCAATATTGGAGAGCTATTCTTAGACGCGTAGTAGCAACTGTCAAGCATCTACTCTTATTTAATACAAGAGGCGTTACATCCCGCTGCAGCTTATTTTGCCTTGGAAACATCCTATAAAAATTATTATCTAAATCTTCAATGCAGGATTATTATATATCATAAATCTTAAATATATATCTATTCATTCTCTTATTATTAATCTCAAATATTAATTCTATATATATACATATAAATAATTATATATATTATATACTATATATATATATTAATATTAACTACTAATATTAATATATACTTATGATCTAATTACATATTAATTATATCTTTATATCTATATCTATCTCTATATATTCGTTAGTGAGGTTTGCAACCTCTACGTACACTAATAGCTCAGCCCGTCTTGAGGTTAATTTGATATCACTACAGCATATGGTTCCTTCGACACTCGGACTAATGCACTACAAATATATTTGAGTAGTCAAGTACGTAGTCCTATTGATTACTTGGCATTAACAAGAGTGTAAATTATTTATTTTATGTTCATACGTCAAGGTATACACCTTGTCGGTCCCCAACAATATCACTACTCACCTAAAGAATCCTACAGGGAAGATCCAGCGGTCTGCAATGATGTGGTGCGTGTGAGCAGAATTGCCTCTTTTTTCTCGTACACTACACGCTAGAAGCGCTCTTCTTGGTCCTGGGAGGGCGCACCGCTGAGGTGGGATACTTTGTCGCCGCTTACGCTGGACTCACTCTTCTTTGGGTCGTCCCCTTGAGCTTCTTTCCCCCATTCCCCCCGCTCACCTTAAAACCATTGTTAAATTCGTTACACCTCTCCAATCCATCCCTCTTTTTTTGATCTTTCTATCCTCACCATCACCTATCCCCGCTCGAATTCATCTCATAGCTTTCTTTCCGTTTTCTTGCAACCCTATCTTTTTCTCGTTTTCTATAAGTCACAATATAAATACCACCAAATATTCTTTGTGTCTATAACCTTCTTCATACTCGCTGCTTTCCCCTTGTTCATTCGTTTTCTTAAGTCATCATTCTATTAAGCTTATCGCGAATAGTTCCAAGAAATGGGTTACTTTTCCGTATACTTTGTGTGTGGCGACTCCTCTTCCTCTCTTCATTTATCTCCTTTTTTCTTTTCTTCTTTTTACTTCTAATTCTTTATCTCACGTTCATTCTAATGGAAAATACTTATTTCTCTATCGTCTATAATTATTTCCTCTCCAGTCCTCATCTTCCCTACAAGGTAGAATATAATTAATTATAAAAATAAAGAAAAATATTTGCTAATAAAATTTTATTTTTTATTCTTATTATCTTTATTTTATTACATTATTTCTTTCAAGTAGTAGCCACTCCTTTTTGGTAGGCTTCACGCCTTCTTTTTTACCTCCCACCACTGCCTTTTGTTACACCGATAATAAAAGTGCATAAGGGTCCCGGAAGCACAAATTCTTTTCTTCTCTCCCTTTTGGTCCCTCCCCCATTTTGCTTGTGTTGGCCTTGTCTTTTTTTTTGCAACCTTCGTATTTTTCGGCCTTGTATTTTTTTGGCTTGTTCATTTTTTCTGGCTGTTCCTGTTGTTATTATTTTGGCTTTGTAAATTTTTGGCCTGTATAATGGGGGGCTTATTTGAACAGCCTTCGATCAAGAAAAGCAACCACGGTCGTCGTGTCCTCCCCCTCTTATTTTTCTGGGCTCTTCTTTATAAGAGGGGCTTCGTCCCTTATAATTTGAGATACTGTTCTTGATACTTTGAGTTTTGCTCCTTGACTAAATTTTCGTTTTCTTGGCCCTTGTCTTGCCTTGAACATCTTCGCCTACGCCCTTTGCCTCCGTATCACGTTCTGCCTCCTTGTGGTTCGCCTATTCTCGACAGTGTTTCGGTTCGCTCTCCAAAGCCGTTTCCACCGTGAACAGGCTGTGTTCATTCGCTTCTGGTGGCCCTCCGGTGGTTACGATGGAGGTCGCTGGGGATCGCCAGCGCCTCTGTTAGCTCGTTAAACCGCGGGCTGGTTGCCTACCGCCTCCGTGTCATTTTCCGTCCTGCTCTCGTGTCCGCGTCCCGATCACGTGGTGTCCACGTACCTCAGTCCTTTCGTGTCCACCTCACCATATTAAAGGTCTCTTCAATTTAGCCCGAAACTGCGTATTGTGTAGCGTATGCTCCATCTCGGCAGTAATCCGGAGTTTGCCGGGTCATTCAGCTAACTAATTATCAAGCGAACATACACATCCTAATGGTCGGACGTGAACCTCTGCAGATGAACTTCTAAGGTTTTTGTAAGGTTGACCACATTCTTCATATCATACTTAACCAGTTCTATTAACCTGTAAAGTATTCTGTGACGAGAAAAACATATTAATACATCCGCAAATGCTGAGACAGGGAACAGGCCTCTACAGGTGTTATATCTTAGAGTGGGCTTTTAATGTATCACTCTGTATCAATTTTCACTACATTTCCCTTTAATTTTTTTACAAAGATCATAAAAACGATTATGACAATAAACAACTTAGGAATAAAGTAAATAATCACTTAAATGGAATATAACTAAATAAATGGAAACAACCATTGAATGGGATGATGGAAATAATAATATAATTAAAATAACAATTAGTAAAATCTCAGTAATATACAAAAAATATATAATATTTATATAAATTTAATTTTACTTTGTTTAATTCTAATATTTTAAATCTAATATTAATATATTAATTGCAATTAGTACATCCCCAAAATTGAATAAATTCCATCTTAAATATCACTGTGTTATAAACAGTTTAACGGTAACCCCTTAACCTAAATGAAAAAGATTTACTCGATTTATTCGACGTATCGTTGAAACCATTTTAATTAACGTTTATTTAATAAAATTTATAATAGTGAACATTACTCCATATATATAGCTTTATATTTAAGTCTACGTACCATCTATTTCAAATTAATCAGGAACCTTTATAAAACTATCGCTGGTAATGGTATTAAATCATTATATTACATGAAGGCTGATCGCGTAAACTAATATCTAATTAATTAGTGCGATTATCTTTATAGATTCAGAAGTGAGGAAATTATCTGCAACGTATCTTTCAAACTTCACATATTTATATAGCTAGTACGTGACTCTTCAAAATTGCTCGTTTTATTAATCTTTAGATGTAATCCTACTTTCAAGAAAATAAGTTGGATTAAATTGTATATGAGATAACATAATAGTATCTTCGTCGATACTTTGAAACGATCCATTCAAGCTCTTATTGCAACTGGCTTTTTTCGAAGATCTCAAAAAAATCTATACAAAAAAACACTTTTAATTTCAAAACTCTCTGCCTTATTCTCGAAATGTATAACCTCTGCACAAACCAGCAACTTGAGAAATTTTCTGTTGTTCTGTGTCCTTGTTCAATCGTCGGCTACAGACACACTACGGTGTTTCGCTTGTTAAAGATGGTAGACGAAAACTTGAGGCCTCCGACTACATCTTCTTTATGTCGATAGCGTAGGATTTTTAGGCCATGTACAATAGACAACCTCATCAGACATCATAATCTCACAACCTTGCACTAATCCTACATCCCAACGTCAGCGTTTCCTAAACACTGATTTCTCCCAGTGTTGGGGATATATTGGCCTTCTACGGGCTTTGTCGAAAAACGAACAGACCCTGTCCAGGAATCTCCCAACAGTCCACAAGCCTTACTCGTTGACCTGGATACTCAAGAAGGAGTGATCATAATGTCTCTGATACTTACCTGTGCAAAATAGCCGTGTAAGAAGGATGCAACACGCTCCATTACTGCTGGCCTTGCTGTATTCCTATTAGTGGAAGTCAGTGTGTGTTGACTTCGTGACTCATCATGTTTGTATCACCCGCTACATGAGCTGTTTCTCACTTTCGTAACGCAGTACAGCTCTCTAGTTCATATCATATATTGTACCCAAGATCTATGTGGCGTTAATACTCGATGCCGATATCATAGTCTTTCATTCTTTTAGGGATATATTTCGTCGCTCTTAGACTTTCCTCTCCGTCGCATGATGACATTGGAGAGTATGGTTCTGGCGTATATATTATCGCTATTCCAAGTGATTACTTTATAATATCTCGTCTGGATCAAGTGTTCACGCCCTCAGTGCTCCCTTTCGAATAATTTGTCAGAAATTTGAAAGGAAATTCTTCGCAGACTTTATCGGTTCATACCACGGGCTATACCAGAGAAGCTTCAAGTCTGGAAACCTTTCAAATGATTTTTATAAACGTAATAACATCCGACAGAATGTACATTATAGAAAAGGTGTACTTTAACCAATTTAATCATGGACTACCTTTTATGGCTCTCTATTCTTTCCTTCTCAGCAATTCCCTTCCGGCTAACAGTATATACTAGCTTTTAACATAACGCTGGTTTATAACGTACTGCATTTTTACATTTTCGCTTTCATAGTCGTCATCGAAGAATTTCGATATGTTTCTCACACTTAAAGCGAATATTTATTAGCCGGTTGTCATATCGGGCTGGAAGAACAGGAGTATAGTACCGTACTACTCTCACTAGGAGGTAATGCATCATCACGATAAAAAACTGTATAGCTATGATGCTAACCGTAAATATAAAGTGGCATCGTCTCATATCGCATTATCAATCTTGAACAGAAACCTTATTCTATTTGGGGGAAGGCTCGCCATACTAACATTTACGATTCGTGTGTTGTAGATAACGCAAGTGTTGTGCGAAAAAGGGATAATTTGAATTTTTTTTATACTTGATAATTAGGACGGGTTGATGTGAAAGTCTATCAGGTAGCCTCTCCGACTACTTGAATAAACGCTTTTAAATTTTCTCTTGGAGTGTGAGATAAGATTAATAAAACATTTATAATGATACAGGGGTGTCTGTCGGGCAGAATCATTACAACTCAGAGTAATACGTTATAAATATATAGATCTAATGTATTATCCATTATAACTTGTTCATATAAAGTTACCTTGATGTCTCAGTATTTTGACGAAAATGTCTCACCAATTTTGTTTCTCAACACAGGGATTGTTTGGACCATTTTCCTAGCTTCTTCCTTGTTTCGTGTTTCGTTCCACTAATTATTACTCTAGCTGTTTGTTTGACATGCTGCACACTACTAAACTACACTTCTATGTCTAAAATCATTTTCTGTACCATTTCACTAATTACTCCATACTCACATGAAATAAATCTATCAATTACCACATTGTAGCATTTACCTTTAATTCCGAATATTCTCTCTGTGTATTTTGCAAAAAAGATGGCGTGTAGCTACTTACTCAACATGTTACCGATAATAAATCAATTAATGATTGATAAGACGGTAAAATCAAGTTATTCATCGCCATTACAAATAAGGAGAAACCTCGAATATCACCATAGGTAGCACCTATTCTTGCATGATATTAGCGTAGGAACATTAAAATTAGGACCCAAAACAAAAAAATACACACAGTTACGTGTGAAACCGATGTAAGTACTAAAACACCATATATATCGCTTATTCCTTCAATAGTGAAAAATTAGTATACCTAAAGTTATGGTAGTAGAATGATGACACGTTATTGCGTTGTTATTACACAACATTATATACATGCAAGTTATTTTAGTTTATTCAACTATTATGACTGTTGAATGTTGCTCGGGAAGCTATACCCTCCTTTAATGTAATAAAGGGACACTATATAGTTCTTTACTAATACACGTTTGGAATTTATCAATCTAACTCAGTTAATCCTGATTCCAAAAGTAGTCTTATTTAACAGCTTACTCTATCTTGCATATCTTTAAATCAATCCATACTGGTTATGCCTTACTCATACTCAATTCTCATATATATATTTATTATATCCTATAATTATAATTATTAATATATATTAGCGTCAGTGCTTCGAATATATTCAGTTCGAACTATACCCTATTATATTACTCACTAATTCATCTCAATAGATAATCGTAAAGCCAATTTAACTACTCACGCCTACTCACTACGATAAGATAGTTATGTGAAAACTATCAAATCTAAAAGTCGGCCTATTAATTAGTAAGCCTATATAGTTATATTTTCAAGGCATGAATAATAATATTGACATCTTTAATATTATAAAAATCATGTAAAAGAATAAATATCACATAGTGCGATGGTGTAACGTAATATACGCCTCCCGTTATAAATTTCACTTTTATGGTCTGCAGCCCTCTAGAGTGAAACATAGACTTCGCCACTTGAAAATCTCTCGTCAATGGAGAGGATTGGGGACAGGGAGAATATGTAACATCTAAGAATGAATTACACAATAAATTAAGACTATAAATCATTAAAACTACATTCAAATAGGGGGTTTGTTCCGTACTATCCTTAAATCGTTATGCATCTCTTACGTTGAAAAACAATTGGTTCCTACGGTATTCCTGCTATGCCTTTTCTCACTTTTTCTACTCTGTCAGTTGGTAAATACTCATACGTAATTTATGATGTCATCTAAGGCGCAATGTTGAGTGAAACTTATAATCTCGATAAGATGTTGCTGTAAAAGCTCTTACATGTTGAAATATTATTTAAAATTTCCTCAAGGGTAAACGGAAAAAAACGGTACGAGTGAAATTAAAGAATCTCCCAATTAACTTGGCTGAAAACAAACCGTTAACCTTAGTTTAAATTGCCTTAAGTGCCTAATCTTATAAAGGCTAATGCTATTTTTATTATTTAAGAGTGCCCGATCAGCTAAGGTCTTATATATAAATATCTTAGACTCGAGCATCAGTTCGGCTTTTAAAGCACCTAAGACTGTTAAATGTACTCCATTGGGTGAGGAGCTCTGTGAGCGAACTATTCATAATTTTAATTTTTCTTTAGTTGTGTGTTATGTTCCTGCGCTGTTGCATCATGCGTAGAGTATGGAAGATATGGAAAAAATGTTCAGACCCGCGTGGGTCTTACTGGTGGCAGACAGGCAGCATTTTTTATGATAATGCATATGTGAGATCATAAATCACTGAATCACAAGAGGACTATCATACTCACAAGTCCCGCTTTATGTGTTATGGGCCGCATAATAAACTAATCTTTATGCGTTAATGTACTTTAATCATTAAAGTGTTTTTAATTCATAAATACTTGGGAGAATAAGATGATACCCGTCTTGAGGACGAATAGATCAAGCAAATCCGGGTTCGCCCGCCTAACAGTCTCTCTATAATCTTCTCTAGGTGGCTCCGTTCACACCCAATATTTCACCCGCGTTTTTATATGCAGCATTAAGAAGTTGATACACGTTCATTATGCAGCGTGCAGCGTCTCCTTACAAAGTCTATTTACACTTTAATGTGTTCCTAGTGAACTCTTCTGCACCTTAGGTATTGTCGTCTCACCAGCCGCAATATATAGATGCACTGACAAGATAATCTTTATAACAATAAGTATCTATAGAACATAAGTCTATGATGGGCACGGGCATATTACATAGTCGTTTTTTGTGTTTTAATTGGGGCCAGAATCCTAAGAACAATTTTTCCTCCTCCTTCCGTTCCTACACCACGAGCTTATGAATGATTGGTATTGTAATCTTCTGGCTTAAGCTGTGGACTATTCAAATCCAGAGTTGGGCAATAAAAAGCGTAAGATTAAGAAGAAAGCACGTTCCATGGATTACTGTTGGCGGCTTAGTAAGACTTAGGCCTTAATTACTGTTGTGTAATCTGAATATGAACTTTTTTAATGGAACATATGGCTACGCGCTATAATAGTACCGCCTTCAATAATGCCAGTCACTACCTTATATTCTTACTAGTTTGCAATAGTCCCACACATATACTAGGCCTAAAATATCAATGAAGACAACATGAACACAAGAAGTATCGATAGCCGGCAGATAGATGTTGGCTACGCCCTTTATAAATGTAAAACGAGAGGACCATGACTAAGCTCATACGCGTTTGTAGACATCAATTATATACAATAACGATTATCAAAGGTCAATATTTGCAATAAGTTGAAGCGGACTACATCTATATCATATGCACAAATTTTCTATCTGCTAAATCGTAATTATTATCCTCAAAACGTCCAATCAACTGATATTGCGGTCCATACACAGGTGGAAAGAGTGAGGATGTTGTACCTAATATACTACACGCGATTTGTCCCTTTATTTCTTTTTCCGTCCTGGGACCCGACTCTCACCTAAGCCAGCCGCAAATCTTGTTATTTCGAGTGCACTCTGTTTTTGTATTCATGTGAGATGATGTATAAGAGAAATACTTTCCATTATTTCTATCTCTCCTTTCCTGGAAGATTTTACTCACTGTATCTGCTCACAGCAAGTGATAAGATTTTCTCTTGACGAATTCAACAGTTGAGAAAACATGTTTTTTTGACTACATTATTCATATAAATTTTTATGGTAATCCTGCTTACACTGATCCAATAGTTAGATTAAACACATTTTAACAAAAGAAACAGATAGTGAACTGTTAAGACGCATGACGTGGTTCATGTTAGCTATAATCTCTTATGAAACAATATAAAAGGTCTCAAATACAGTGACTACCAAAAATAAATAATACGTAGACCTATATCTTTCTCAACTTCTGTGTGACTTATAATTGTGCAACATATCGCTGAATTTTCTAGATTAATCTATGTAGGGCGCCATTTTGCGCTTTGGAATTCGGCCTGAAGAGGCTTCACTGCAGAATACCTTTTAACAGTGTGTGGAACCATTTTTTCCTTTTTTAATTGTTGACAGCAGCAGGGAGACAGTCACAGGCTTCAGTCTATCGATAGAAATGACTTCCTCTCTACCTGGTCACGATTGGCAGCATATACCAGTTGTGTGCATCTTTTTGCAGATGTTATGAAGTTAGATATATAGAGATTACCTACCTAATTTGGTTTTTTCTAATTGCACACAGAAGGTAAAGAGTTCCACAAGATGGATGTTTTAATCCTATGCATCCTTATTACCTAAGGTGTAATTTTTGTTAAAATCTATAGTAGGCGGGATTTTGGAAAATGCCTTTATATATATAAAATCTGTCCGATGACAGAAGGGGAGAAGGAGATCGCGCGATCAAAAACGTAGAGAGTATCGAAGTTGTTCGTTATATTTGTACGTCATGCTAAATGCCTTAGGTATGGCAGTTGATATGGTGAACGGCGGAGCAAGGATAACTCTCACGTGCTGTACATCAGCCATATACGTAGTAAAGACTGTGTGCGTGCATAGCCAACGGTCATACCTGAATATATATTCCCAAGAAATGAAATTAGGAATGGAAACAACGAAGAATACTGAGAAAAAGATGACCCAAAACCAGATTGAGATACTAATGTATCGTCAAAGACATAGTAAGTATTACAAATATTCCCCCAAAGACATATTCTCATATAGAAAATTCTACTACAATTAATATAAATTGACAAAGTTGATTGACCGGCCCCAATAACGCGAAGTGGGAACAGATATTAATTCGACAATAACAGTCATTGTTATAATATAACCACGCAAAAATTCTATGTGTAACGCCCGGGAGAGAACTCCAACCTACTCCGTCATATCAATAATCTCCAATTATTCTTGGGCACATTTCAATCATGTGAAACTAAGTGATATCCAAGACTAGTGATAATCTTCGATGAACATACGCTAAATGCACAACAGTATCAGGTTTAAGGTGCATACGTTATTCACTTTAAATGGCTCTTGTCTGCAAACTTAAAAAAAATCTACCTAAGTGCATGGGCATTACAGGTGAGGTTTTCAAGGATTCATTTCCTTACGTTTTCTTCCCCTTGAGAATATACATCTAAAGGCAAATCTCGCCGGATTAAGGCAGCTTTGAGACTACATCGTCTGTCCGAAGTCGAAAGGAAGATTTTGATCGTTGGTATAGTACATTTAACGATAAGGAGTACGACATCATGAAGGAGTGTATTTCTTATTGTGTTCAAGATGTTAATATTCTTCGTCAATCCTTCGAGAAATTCAGGGGTATCTTCCTTAGGGACCATAAAGTTGACTGTCTGCTTGATTGTTCTACCATCGCTGCATTATCTTTCATGATTTATAAAATGCATTTCATGCCTGAAAATACATTGGTTCATATAGGCCGTACTGATGATTCCAACTACTCGTATGACGGGGTGAAATGGCTTACGTTCATGGAGATGTATAAGGGTCGACGAATCGAGCACGCGAGGAATGGAGGCGAACGTAAGTTTAAAATCAAAAATAGGTATCTAAAGCCTGACGGATACGTTGAAATTCCAACTGAAGACTACGTTCCCTTTGACATTAATGATTTCTTATCTTCCCGGCAACTCAACGTCAATGAACAAACGCTAGAGTTGAACACCAAACGTCCACCTCCTCCAACTGGTACATCCATGAAGAAGATTGTCTTACTCTTTCACGGCTGTGTTTGGCATGGCCATCAATCATGCAAGAAAGGATTAGAAAGTCTCTGGGGCGAATCAAGTCTTGATAGGTACAGTAAGACCATGAGACAGGAAGCGGATTATAAGGCTCAAGGGTATGAAGTTATTAGAATATGGGAATGTGAATGGACGAAAATGAAACAAGAGTGTGAGGTCAGCATTGTAAACAACATCGATGAAACACGAACGGAGAAGCTAGGAAAATAGGTCCAAACAATCGGGAATGAACTCGCAAATGAGAAACTTGAGGTAGGTAAAGCATTGTACGGGGGACGTACAGAACCCTTTGTCTATTACTATCCACCCACGGAAGGCGTTCAATTGAAGTACCTAGACTTCACATCATTGTACCCTTATGTACAGAAAACAAAACCCTTTCCAGCAGGTACGCCCACGAAGCTCGTAGGTAGGGACCTTCCCCCCATAGATAAGTTCGTACAAGAAATGAACACCACTTATTTCGGTCTCTCCTACGTTTCGGTATTACCTCCTAAGGAACTGTACACTCCTGTTCTTCCAGCCCGATAGGACAACCGGGCTAATAGTTTTCGTCTTTGTAAGCTAAAATAGTGCCCAGTTGTATGAAGGTAAATGTAGACATACGGATAACCAGCGTATGTTAAAAGGAGTCATCACTGTAGTTCCGGAGTTGGAATGGCTGAGAAGAAAGGATCTAAGAATCGAAAAAGATCATGCATATGGAATATTTATACCACCTTAATATGACATCATTGGTGAATCACGATAATACATTCTTGAAAATGCGAAAACTCGAGGCCTCTGGTTTTGCCCCGATGGTCATAAACCGATAAAGTTCTGCGACGGAATTCCTTCAATTCCTGCAAGATTTCAAGGACATTGAGGGCGTACACTTGATCCAGACAATATTTAAAGTAATCCTGGAATGCGTTATATAGCCAAACTCTCCTTCAATCATTATGGGGAAAACTAGCTCAACGTATTCCAAAGAATGAAGATATTATCTGCACGAGCTACGAACAAGTCTGGGAATTAATGAAGAGAGCTGATCTTGAAAGTGAGAAACATCATGGTAGCGGGTGATAAACATATAGTCGAAGTCACACACACTGACTTCACTAATAAAACAGCAAAGGCCACGAATGTAGCTGTTGCATCCTTTACTACGGCTTATGCACGGGTAGAGCTATATAACCTCCTTGATTCGCTAGGTCAACGAGTACTTTACTGTTATACCGACAGCTGCGTTTTCACAGCCCGTGACGGCCAATATTCCCCGACACTGGAAAATTCTTAAGAAACCTGACCGGATGAGATAGGGCAAGGCAGATATAGCTGATGTTTCGTATGCACTGGGCCCTAAATCTACGCTTATTGAATAAAGAAGAATGACTGCAAGTTTTGCTTACATCTTAAAAGGCACAAGGCTTAACGTTAACAACAGGACACAGAACACCATAAGAAGTTTCGCAAGGTAAGGCAAAAGGTTAACTTCATAAGATGATTAAGAGAGTTTGAGAGACCAAGAACCGTGATTTGGATGGTTCTTAAACGACGATAATTCATTTCTAACAATATGAATCAAGATACAGACTTAACACGCTTAAGCTATGAGCAAATCTTACAGTCAAGCGTTAATCCACAGGCAACACGGTTACACCCTATAGATGATTCCGATCAGCCTCATGTAAATAATGATATCATTACCGCGAAGTTAAGGTTCCTGATTTGAAAATGCGAGCTAATAAGCTAGGTAATGTCACTTTAAATAAAACGGTATTAAAAGTTTTTCGGACATACGTCCCGAATAAACCTAATCTGTTTCTAGGTAGTGCCCAGTATGTAAACAACAGGGTTTGCAATGGAGAGGTTAATTTCAATGTAATGCCAATCTTTGATCATATGTATATATTGCTTAGATAAAAAGAAATAAATAATCATATATATAATTTTTGTATAACTCTTTCATTACCATTTTTATTTATTTATTTGCACCGAGTTTGGTAAAAGGTATACTTCCATTTAATTGCTTATTACATCTATTTTATGCGCTAACGATGTAAAGTCATAGAATGGTGTAGTGTATAGCAGATACATAAGATAAAAACTGTAGGTCGTCCTCAACAGCGCAGTGTATTAAGTCGCATGGTTACTCACGGTATTAGGAGGTGTAATGAAGGTAATGAAACCTTGACACGCCAGAGGTTTCCACGTCACCATTTTAGGGTGTGTGTTCGCTGATATTAAGTAGCTTGAAGGCCGGAAACCGGGATACTCCGGTTGACATACTGCTCACAGTCCACGTTCGGGCGTACTGAAATAACCTTTTGTATCAATTGGTGGGGTGGGACACCGAGGTCTGGCGGGCACGGGACACCGGAGGCGGGACGGGACACGAGGCGGGGGGGTCCTGAGGCGGGTGGGACACGCGGCATGCAGTAACGCGGCACGCGGAAACGCGGCGGGCGGGAACGCGCGGAACGGAAACACCTTGCGCGATTCGCAAACCACAAATTGTCCAACAAGACCTTGATAGGTCCTCAAGGTCAACGGCGAAATATCAAGGTCAACCAAGGTCAGGGAAGAATTATAAGGTCAACAGGTTCAAGAATCAAAAGGGTAGCCGAAACGGGAGGCCAAAATTCAGGGGGGGGGAGACACGCTCTACGACGGTTGGCTTTGCAAACCGTCCTGGCGCGCCGCCTTCTACGAAGGGGCGTCACAAGCTACAAGGCCAAAAAATCTACAAGGTCCAAAAAGCGTAAGAGGCCAAAAAATTACAAGGCCAGAAAAAATACAAGGCCACAAAATTACAAGGCCAAAAAAATCACAAGGCCAAAAAATTTAGGGTGGCGGTAAAGATATATACTTAGTATATATATATATATTATATATATATATATATATATAGTATATATACTAGTATATATATAGTATATATACATATATATCTTCTTCTTTTCTTCTTCTTCTTCATCTTCCTTTTTATTTCCAAGATTGGGAGTAAGGTGCGTAGCATGCATCGGAAAAGAAAAGCAGTAGAAGAATAATGACAAAGTCGAAAAGAAAAGGCCCGCCTTACCGGCCCCAACCCCACATACACTTAAGTGAAACTCCATCGCAGTCAAAAAATCCATCTACCCTAGAGATTCCCAATACTGCAATATATTGGTATCTCACCAATCGTCAATGTTAAGGGCTTTTATCCTTTGCGCCCAAGGTTTGGGCCACAACCATATCCCCTTGCAAAACCCGCCATTCACTCCTGTTGTACACCTTTCTTCTCGCATCTACCAAACTCACATTTCTCTCCTTTAAACATTAGCTATTACTGAATCAATCCACTTCTTTTCCTTCGGTCTCCCAGCGGCTCCGGTTTCCCCAACAACTGCGCCAATACATTCAGCTTTAACCCCCGACCTATGCACTTCATCCCTTTCCACATGACCAAACCACTCTCAAGTACTTTCATTTTATTCTCTCATTTACCCCTTTCTTCACACCACACAACTCTGCAATACGTTCAATTCCTCATTTTATCAATTCTTCCTCATCACCTAGGCACACTCCCTAACGATTGTGCCCCATCTGAACAATTGGAAATTTAATCTATATCTTTCTTATTTCCATATCAAAATCTCACTACTATACAAAATACGACAGGTAACAACATACCCTCATGTAGACCTTAGCGCACTCAAGACCCTACTCTTCTTTGAATTGCACCAACGATTTAAATTGCACCCGACGCCAACTTTCCTACCATTCCCAACTTTCTACTACACTCTGCATCATCCTTCCCTTCTCATCCAACATCTACCCTAAATATTTTTAACTCAGACACTCTGTTCCAGCTGCTCATCATCTATACATAACTTCACACTGAGACTGTCCTCACTCATATTACCATAACCTTACTCTTATCCACGTTTACTTTCAAGCTCTCCTTTTACACACCCTGCCAATCTCTCTACTAATCATTTCAAACTCTCTTCAGATTTCGCCACAACAAAATCCAAATATATATATATATATATATATATATATATATATTTATTATATATATATATTATACTATATTATATTATTATATATATAATATCATTGTATACTATATATATATATATAGTATATATATATATATACTTTAAATATACCTGACAAATGGTGAAACCTTAGGCGGGTTAGCATTTTCTTCATTAAGCATAAACCGGAAAAACTAAAATACAATCATTAAAATTAAAATTTTCTTTCCTTCCAAACCCAAATGTTCCAACATTGTGTGTTGGTGTGGTGTGCCGTATTTTAACTAAACTTTAATAAGAAAAAGATTACATAAGGATACATCTGTAAGCACAACTTTCAATTATATAGTATATATATATACTAATATATAGTAATATATTATATATATATAAATATATATAATATATATTATATATTACTATATATATAATCCTTACCTCCTGTGGAAATTTCTTGGTTTCGAAGGTGATGATAAGGGATGTCTTGCCAACAGTTCTATCTCCAACAACCACTATTTTAAGACGCTCTTTATAAACACTTGAATCTCTCATTATTTAGTTAAATATTATAAAATGATAATTTTAATTTATTTAAAAATGTTCATAAAAATTACGTTTAAAAGAAAAAAAACGTAATCGGTAACTGAACTTAAATACTAAAACCCGGAGATAAAATTGCAATAATTGAAACTAACTACATTATAACAACTGAATTTAAAACTTATTTAATAAATTATTATAACCATTGCAAAAAAGCAAAAATAAATAAATAAGCTAACAAATGGAATCTGAAACAAATAAAAAATATATTATATAACACACCTTTTATACAACCTGTCAAACACGAATGTCTAAGTTAGATAAAAGATATTACGTTATTGACCGAAATAAAATGTTCGAAGCTTGAGCACAAGAAACATAATTTATGTTCGTATTTCGCGCGCAATAGTCTGTTCGTAGTTTGTGCGCAAGAATCATTCACCGAAATAGGCTGCTCGTATTGAATGCACAAAAAATTCACTGAAATAGGGTGTTCATACTACGCGAGGACGAAACATTTACCGTTATAAGCTGTTCGTAGTGTGCGTGCAAGAAACATTAACCGAAATTAGCAAAAAATTCACCGAAATACGATGTTCATACTGCGCGATGACGAAATATTTACCGATATAAGCTGTTCGTAGTGTGCGCGCGCAAGAAACATTAACCGAACTTAGCAAAAAATTAACCGAAATACGATGTTCATACTGCACGAGGACGAAATATTTACCGATATAAGCTGTTCGTAGTGTGCGCGCGCAAGAAACATTAACCAAAATTAGTAAAAAATTCACCGAAATACGATGTTCATACTGCGCGGGGACGAAACATTTACCGATATAAGCTGTTCGTAGTGTGTGCGCGCAAGAAAGAACCGAAATTAGTAAAAAATTCAGCGAAATACGATGTTCATACTGCGCGAGGACGAAACATTTACCGATATAAGCTGTTCGTAGTGTGCGCGCGCAAGAAACATTAACCGAAATATGATAAAAGTTCCACTCAGAAATAGATGTTCTACTAGCGCGAGGACGAAATATTTACCGATAAGCGTTCGTTAGTGTGCGCGGCAGATAACTTAACAGCGAAATTAGCAAAAAATATTCACTCGAGGAAATACGATGTCATACTGCGCCGAGGACGAAAACATTTCCGAATAATATGCTGTTCGTTAGTGTGCGCGAGCAGCAAGAAACAGTAAACCGAATCTGATAAAAAGTTCACCGTTAAAAGGATGTTCATACTGCGCGAAGGACCGAAACATTTACCGACAATAATCTATTTACGTAGTGTGCGCGCAGAAACATTAACCGAAAGTAGGAATAGTTCTTATGCGCGGCACGAAATATTTACCGAAAATTTCCGTTGTTCGTATTGGCCGCGCGCACGAAATATGTGCTCCGAAAATAGACACTTAATCGGCAGTGGCAGTACTATCAATGTAACTTATTGGATCGCTCCAATATAATCCAATTTAGCTCTTTTCAGTCCATAAACCATTTAAAGAAGAAGGAAAGAATGCAAGACCCGCGTTGGCGTAGAACCACCTTAAGAATACGTTATATAAAGATGGGCTATATTTATAGGAAATGAATTAGACGACGACCCTATGAAACAATTTAATGGCGTATTTTTTTTTAGAACATTCCTGACTTCGGAACAACAAAAAACCAACAATATATATATAATATATATATATATATATATTATATATTAATATATATATAATATATAATATATATATATATATATTATATATATATGATATATATATATATAATATTTATATAATATATATAGTATATATATACTATATATATATTATCATAATATAGTATATAGTAATAATAATATAATATATATATATATATATATAAATATTATATATATTATATATAACTATATATATATGTATATATCAGGCGCGGCTCGTCCTAAAAAATATTGGTAGTTGCATTTTGCAATTTTACTCACACTACATATATATATATTATACTATATAATATATATATATATATTTAATTATATATATAATAAATATATCATATATATATATCTATATATATTAGTATATATATATATAATTATATATATATAATATATATATGTGTGTGTGTGTGGTGTGTGTGTGGTGCGCGCGCGCCGTGAGTGCGTGTGTGTCTTGCGTAAAGCAGAGCAGTTGATGACACCGTAAAGCATTAATCTAGAAAATTAAATAAATTTTTAACTAAATTATTTTAAATAAGTTATGTAGCTTTACCTTGCAATTTTATTTAAACAAAAGTCCGCTCTATCTATCTTTGATTGAGCAAGATTTCTCAAATCACTTTATTATAAAATCTGCAGTGCCCATAATAAGAGTCCTTTCTCGATCAAAAGCCTGGCTAAGCATTTGCCCCCCCCGGGGGGGGAAAAAAAAAACAGGGTTCCTTCCGTCTTTCTTGCCACATGGTGTTTCTAAGAAAGGTTTTAATCCTTTTTTAATAAGGAAAACAGCGCTTGCTTCGAGGCAACGTTGTGATTTCGCGGAATGGTTATTCTAAACTTTCCCTACTATTCACACTTTTACTAAACATGTGGCTTCCAAGTGATTTTCCGTAATGAAATCGAATAAAGCTATGGATCCAGACATAGAAGAAATCTTCTAGCTCATAAATTATAGATATGTTTCTGTTGTAAGTTTCTTTACTGTCAATGAACACACTTTCTAACATGTTTGCTTTACATTTTTCTGCCGGAAAGATGGAATCATAACTGAGGCAAAATATTTCGGCAGAAATAACGTGGCAACAATTATATGTCCTGAGAAGTAAATCTATCATTTATCTGACAAATAATTGAGAGATGATTGATAGACGGGATTTGGCAGGGTGTGTAAAAGGTGGTGTTTGAAAGTAAACGAGATAAGAAATAAGGGTTATGGTTGTGAGAAGACAATCCTCGGTGTGAAGAGGTTATGTTGGATTGGTGAAGCAACTGGAACAAGTGTCCTGAGTTAAATATTTACGATATATGTTGGATGAAAAGGGCCGGATGATGGAGAGTGTAGTAAGAAGTGTGAATGGTAGGAAGGTTAGCTCGTGCTATTAAAATCCTTGGTGGATTGTAAAAGGACTAAGTGTTGAGTGCCGCGCTAGACCTTTGCATGAGGGTATGTTGTTACCTGTTTAATGTACAGAAGTGAAACTATGGTCTGCAAAAAATAAGAGTAATAGATCTAAAGTACAATGTGTTCGGCGATGGACAATCTAGGGGTGTGTTAAGGTGTGGGACGAATTGATAAAAAGAGGAATGAACGTATCTAAGGTGTGGTTGTGTGGGGTGTGAAGAAAGGAGTAAAATGAGAGAATATACGAGAATACATTGAGATGGTTTTTGGTCATCGTGGTATAAGCGAGGATGATGTCGTTGGGTTAAACGGGTGATATGGTGGTGTGGTTGGGAATCGCTACCGCGGCTGGGAGAACCGAAGAAAAAGTGGATTGAGTCAGTTAAGGAATGCCTGGGCAGGGACAGAGGACATGCTGAGTTAAGGCAGCGAGGCGAGAAGGAAAGGTGCATAATAGGAAGTGATTTCGGATTTTGTAAGAGAGGTATGGTTGCCTGCGTTATTTATTATCAGGGGATAAACTCCCACATTGCCATCGAGAATGCCACAGTGAGGGTACCTGTTCCGCAGTCCCTCTTGACAGCCCTAGGGCTGAAGCTGTGCCGAAAACGCTCTCACACGGTCACAATTCATCATTACTTCGATACTATTATATTATAATAATATTAACTAATATATATATATATATATTAAGTATAGTATATTATATTTATATTATATATATATATATATATAATATATATATATATATATTATATATAAATATAATATATAATATATATATTATTAATATATAGATATATATATATATATTTATATATATATCACTATATATATATATACTATATATATATATATTAATATATAATTATATTATAAAATTATTATTAATATTATATGTAGTAACTGTGGTTATTTCCACAGGTGCGCTTGACTTATACCTCAATTAGCTATAATATAATATCATAATATAAATATATATATATAATATATTAATTAATAATATATATAATTATAATATATTATAAGCACACCACCATATAATAAGTGATAGTTGAGAGAGAGTAACCTCCTATATAGACATAGGTACTCTTGAAGTAGGAAGTATAGACAGTAGCGGATTAGATATATACTTATTAATATATATATATAATATATATATATATAATATATATATATATTATAATAAGTATATATAATTAATATATATTAATATTATAATACGTATTAATATATATATATATATATATATATAATTATATGATATATATATATATTATATATATATATAATATTATATTAACTATATATAATAATTATATAACTATATATATATTATATAATATATTATATATAGTAATATTTATATATACACATATATATTATATATGATATAATAGTCAAGGTATAATCAACTGACACATAGGTATTACCTACATCTTACGGGATGGCAGAGAGCACCGGTAATTGGACACACGGCACCTATTGAAAGGTCGACCCTATAGCTGAGCAGCTATCAGCACCGCACCGCACCAAAGGGTTTTTGAACTTGGGCAGCACCGGCACCGCATAACCGGCAACCATTAACTATAAGTGAGTTTGGCGCAACCTGAGCACCAGAGCACCAGAATGTTTGCGACACACCACGCACCTAGTAGGTATATATATATACTAATATATTATACGCACCGAGCACCTCTTACTATATAATGAGTCACTGTAGACTTACAATTTGGTTTAGTGTTGTATTTAGGTGAGTATTAAGAAGAATAACATAAGAATTCGATATTATTATATTTACACTTATATTAAATTTACTTCTTACAATACATATTACATTTAACCATAATATTATATAATATATAATATTATAATATTATATATATATAATATATATATAAATATAATATTAATAAATTAATATATATTAAATAATATATTTATTATAATACTAATACACCAAAAAGTTAATCAAATATAATATATATATTATATATGAGCTATATTTAGATATATTTTCAAAGAGCATAATCGAGAGTATCGAGAGATATTGAGTTTTTATCTATTTCATATTATATATGTATCGGCATTACTACCG
Source organism: Trachelipus rathkii (assembly GCA_015478945.1). Classification (NCBI taxonomy): domain Eukaryota; kingdom Metazoa; phylum Arthropoda; class Malacostraca; order Isopoda; family Trachelipodidae; genus Trachelipus; species Trachelipus rathkii. The sequence continues at coordinate 39,816 of JABUQX010121295.1, forward strand.
TGTGTACTACTATATCTTTATATAGACTTAATTCATATTAAGATATATTTAATATAGAAAATATATGAATAAAGTAAAATGGATACACTAATTTAAAATTTATCTATATAATTAACTTTAAAGGTATCTGAGGATCAATATATCACTTATATATTAATAACTAACTAAGATAATATTCTGTTTTTGATGAGATATATACGTTATATATACCCAATTATTACCTTATAGTGTACTACCATAATACCTTATATAATATCAAGTTGAAATATCCACACTAAATATATACATAACTTTTAGCGTGTACAGTTTTTTTAGAATAGCCTAGAATGAGTCATTCGAGACCAATTATTATTTTTAGACGAACTAAATATATATATATATATATATACAGAAAAAGGCAGTTATAAATGAATAAGTATATATATTATATATCTCTATTGGGTTTTTAGTGGAATGGGCTGTAATGAAACGTTATTAAAATAACTTAAGGAGCCATAGTATAATATACTATTACATATAATATAAAACTATTATCTTATAGTATAAGCAGATTATGTATATTTAATTTTTATATTATATTAATATACTTAAAAATAATTATACAGTACGAATTATATCTGTATTCTTGATATTATAATATAACACTTAAATCCCAGCACATTTTACCAATATATAAGTCCATAATATCTATATTCATATAACATTATATATTATAATTATACTTAGGCTGGAAATACCACATGTTGAATAATTTTAGATGAAAAACAGTACAAATAACAATTTTATTTTATCTAATATGATATTGCTATTTAACATTCATTAAACTAATTAATAATTAACATGAATCTGGTAAGAGAGCTTTTTAGATATTATATATATCGACTAAAACTTCACTGGATGAGAGTATATACAATATTAATAATGTTAGAATATAACATTGAGTAAAAGTATATATATATACTTGAGTTAAAGTACTTTGGAGGAAGTATTCAGTTAACTTAGGCAAAAATGTGAGTGTAGTTATATTTACATATACTAAGAAAGATAATTTTTTCACTCAACTTTCGCGGGAATCTCATGGTACTATGTTCCTCTCTCGGAATCACCTATTATAGATTGCCGCTTTTGAGAAAGTCTTTCCACTATTCAACTCCGATGTTGCTCCTCGGATAGGGCACAGAGAAAACTCTTGCAGCTCACTTGTACTGAACGTCTGAGTTAGGCAAACTTAGCAACATCCTTTCTACTTACAACAAAGAGTTCACAAACATGTCGAACAAGTCAAGAAATTGTTCTATATATGTCTATGTCCTTTTCGTAGGTAATTATTTATCTTGTTAAAGTTTCGGAAGCCAAATCTATATTAGCAGATGAATCTAGCTAGAGATGATTCACTAATCGCGCAAGTCATCTTAGCTCGAAACTATTGTAGAGTTAAATTGTCAAACAATGCGAATTGGAATACGCAGAATGTACCTATAATATATTATATCATGCCTCAAAGAGTTTCGCAAAGAAATGGTCTAGATCTCGCCGCGTAATGTTTTTATCGCAATTGGTGATTCTAAAACAAAGATAAAAAAAAAGAAAAAAGAGAGAGATATCCACAGAGAGAAAATTTATCACAATCATCTATGCCTTTTAGAACAATGTGTTTGCTCGAGTTAGCTGAGCCTGAATATAATAATAATCCCACCACACTCAGAGATCAGATAAATAATATTTGTGTCTGTAACACTTTGGGTCCAAGAGAGATAGTGGACATTAGACAATTGGGTTTGAGACGTAGGAGAGAATATAGAAGTCATTGCATTGAGAACTTCATAATTTGGATTTGATGCATCGTCCCTTTCTAGTAATGTCATGCAATCTTCTACATTGCTGATAACTGAGAGCATTATATGCATAAAAAAAAGTTAGGAACAATTATCGACAAATGTATGATATATTACTTCCACAAAATTGCGATAGCCTTTGAGCCAAATTAGGAGCTCTCCTCACATAGAATTATCTTGCATAATTCTCTAAAATAATTATATACTTTATCTATTTGGTTATAGCCAGGAATGGAATTTTATTATACTATCAAAGCTGCAATTTCTAACTAGCTTATACCTACTGTCACTTATGAGTACTTGAGAACTCAGCTTCGTCATATTCATATAGGTATATTGAAACTACATTTACCATCTTGTTTATTATCAATCTTCATCGATAATTTTGGATTTGTAATTATGTGAAGTATAATTATTTATTTACTGAGATTTATATAATATATAATTGCTTATTGTAGTTACATATAATCCAAAATTTTAGGATACATCTGTATTATGAATAACGTTGACTAAATATATTATCGGACTTATATCAATAAATTATTTTGATATGCCAAATCTGTATTGAATTATTGTGGTTTTTATGGAAAATAAATACAGGGATCAAATAAAAAGGTTTTATTAGTTATTAGTTGAGCAATGCAAGTGATAATCTATTTATTATATATATTTCAAATTTATACTTATGAACATATAGCTTTTTAAATAACATTATTGTTCCATTATAAAATTAAATATACAGCAAAGGAACAGGCATTACTAAAGTTATAGATATGTTATAAGTTCTTGAAAACACTTTTGAATTGAAGCACATACTATATGTTATCTATAACCATGAACTAATTAGAATATTCATTATATACACTAATGGAAATTTGACAAATCCGAGATACCAAAAATAAACCTACAGTATACAATATTTTCTAAGTTTCTATTCACAATTGAGATGTGAAGTATTTAAGTGAGTCTAAAAACTGACTTTTAATTATTTTTCATCAAAGTTATTCATCAAGTGAAAAGTTTATTTGCCCTAATATTAAAAAGTGATTTAACACTTACCATCTTCGTGACTGGTACTTGACATACATATATTACTTATTGAGAATATTATATGTCTCAGTCGTCGTACTAAAACAATTTTAATAAGATTTACGTTAGCATTAGCTTCATTGTGTCGGGGCTTGATATTCAGGATCGAGAATATTTAAGAGTTTCCTAATATATTAATATATATAAATAATAATTAATATTAATATGATATATATATATATATATATTATTAAATTATATATATATATATATAATATAAATATATATATAAAATATAATATATTATATATATGATATATATATAATTATGCATAGGAATTTAATTAAATATATTTGAGCAATATAAATTATGTATTAATATATTTAATACTATATAATATATATATATATATATATATATTTATATTAATATTCTCTATATATTCCCATACATAAATTTAAATACTATATGTCATCGGATAAAATAATAGTAATGGGACACACGTGAAACGGAACGTACGCGAGGAATTAAACAAAAAGATCTTTTCTTACACTACAGGAGTGTACTTCTAATGTGCTGCCATATAATAATATTCTATATCCTAAGGGGTGTAATACGTGGAGTAGTTTTTTCTTTTATGTTTTTCTCATTCATAGTCTCTATAGGGTTATGAGGGATATGTATGCGAGCACATTTTAAAAAAAAGGACTTCACAGGAAGACGTAACCCTACCTAACCTAACCTAACCTAACCAGAATCAAACCTGTGCAGATTTTTTTTGTTTCAACATGTGTTCGTATACTGCTAACTACCCTGCTAAATACAATGAGCAATCTTTTCCTCTTACTCATTTCACCCTGACACATCTTATCTATTATGTCCCCATATAACGGTCTTTTGAGAGTATTTCTCTAAAATCCGAACGATGCCCGTTCCTGTGTTCCAACCGTTTACTAATAAAGCTATTGGATTCATATATTACCTATCCTGAAATACGGTATAATATAACAATGTTTATAGTTGCGGTAAAGATAATAATTATAGGAAGAAAAAACTAACATAGCTATTTAGTAGTATATTTAAAATAAATTTATTAATATTTTATAAATATTAAAAATAAATTTTATCAGGAACTACTGTGAAAAACTAAATATATAGAGAGTTAATAAAAGGAGTAGTAATTTAATAAATTAATTTTTTAATTTTATTAATAATATATATAGTAGTTTGTTAGGTATATCTGGTATGACGTAAAGGTAAAGAAATAGTAAAAATATATAAGAATATTTGGTAAAGAGGATACTGTTATATAACAGCCACAGGTTAATTAATTGTACTTTACATATAAGAACTCTCTTTTAACAGTATTAATATGATAGAGCTGGAAAAGACTTATGTATAAAGATGAGGTGAAAGGGAAGAATTAGGGAGTGAACGCTGCAATTATTATGGTAAAGAGTATTATATATATAATATAATTATTTTACTTGAGAGTTTAGCTTCACGAACTTAATCTAGCATAAAAGGGAGAGGAGATAATTAACAAATATGCTCATATTTATACATACCTACATAGATATTTCGCGTTATGACTCTTCAAGGGAAGCTTTAACACGTATCTATTCATTATTGGAGAATAAAATATAAAAAGATGTACACTCAATATACTCTATTAATTTAATTTAAAACAATAAATATAAATAAATTTCCTAAGTTTTCGTGAACTAAGCTAACCTAACCTAACCAATCTAAACCTAACGCTAACCTAACCTAGCTGAAGACTAACTCAATAGAACCGTAACTAAAAAAAGCAATTTCCATTCTCTAGGGGACAGCACTAGAAACATTTCAGCTAATTTACGTATCCTGTTTAGGGTCTACAATTCTGAAATTTTTTTCTAGAAAAATATTGAACCTGGCGAGCGGAATTCAAAACGTATCCACAGCGAGTGCGGCGTCTAAGTAAGAATATGTCATAGGTATATTATGAACGGAAATTTATTATAGACATAAAATATATACTAGTATATATATATATATATTATATATATATATAAAATATAACAGTAAAAATATATATAATTTTAATTAATTATATGATAAAATAAAAGAATATTTTAAAAATTTTCTAATGATTGATACCTATTATTTATATTTATATATATAAATATATATATTATATATATATATATATATATAATAAAAGTTACTAACTATCGGTTACACCCTATATAGGCCAGCATCCCAAAAAGTTCAGGCATGTAACTAGACAAACTATACCATATACACGAAAATCAAATATCATTTGTTTAATCAGGAT
>JABUQX010121295.1:50000-54769 GCA_015478945.1 Trachelipus rathkii
CACAGATTTACTTACCCTCCGCACACCGATTTACACACACACACACACACACACACACACAAACACACACACACGACACACACACACGCGAGAAATGCAGTGTTACCAGTGGCTTACACACACACCACGCACACCTCACTTACACATTAAGCGTATAATTTATTAAAAACATTTTTATGTTTTAAATTAAACCATGGTACATTTTATATTAACTCATTCAAATATAACTAAAATTATTCAAAGTTTCTTAAAACTTCTATAATAAATCAATCATTATCTTTGAACAAAGAATTTATTATTAACTGTTAAATACTTTTTTGTTTTATAAATTTTATAACTATCAAGAGTACAATAAACTTTTACTAAAATGTTATGAAATTTTTATTAAAAACATATATTTACATTACCTTAAAAGCAATAATCAGTAAATCAGTAGGGTCAGCCCCTAGCACCCCCTTTCACCAAGCTATGCCACGTTTTTGTTCTATTGACTTACTGCTTTACACCATACATCTTTAGCCATGTAATAGGTATAAAAATAACAAAATAAGTTCTTCTCTGTTGAACAATAACATGTATTTTATTTAAAATCATTCTAGGTTTTATTTAAAATAACAATTATTCACGTTACATTTATATTATTCACTCGATGTTAAACTAAAAATATTTCAAAGTTTTTTAAATAATTAGGATTTTCTTTATTATTATGTATATTAATTATCTATGTAACATTGACATCCATCACGAGAAAAGACACATACACGCCGCACTCACCTTACAGATCGAAACTGACCTATCTCTCTGTAAAATGGTGTTTTGAAAAATAAATACTTTTGGGCCTAAATTTAGGAATATTAATCCCTTTTTGTATCCCGGATGTTGATTAACCTATACTTCCAGTCAAAATTAATATTTCAAATCTGACCTTTTTCTGTAAAATGTGGTGGAATAACTACGTTAGGCTAAAATTTAAGGCCTAAAATTTAGATAAGCCTTTTTGTAGACGGGCTAATTTATTCCTTAATTCAGGTCAAAAGGTAATTCCAGTATAAACAGAAGAATCATTGTTATTATTATTTATCAATATATTCAAACTGAACATGCCTGGAATCGGTAAGATCCTTTTAGCAGGTAAGAAGGAAATGTTTTTCCTTACTTGTGTTGGTCGGAGTAAGTATTTCGCCCCTAGGTTCATATAGCTACGCACCAGGGCTCAGCAAGATGGACGCCCACACCCGGCAAAGACGGATCACACAGATATGTGTTTGAGAAGGCCAGCCAACCCACGCCACCCGCTGGTGCCGGATCCCGCCGCGACCCCGACCGCCGCGTGGGCGTCCTCACAGAGCGGCATATTTCCGCGTTCCCCCGTCAAGCCGCGTGCGCCCACAGGCCGCAATAATACGATTTCCGACTAGCCCGTCGCCGCAGATGGGCAATCAAGGATGAGTCATCATAAAGATTGAAACACCAAAAGCTGAGGTGCCCACAAGCTAAGGTATTAAAAGTTGAAGGCACAAAGCTGAGGCGAAATCAAAGCTGAGGGATCAAAGTTGAGGGAATTGCAAAAGCTGGAGGCATCAAAGTTTGTGGCATCACACTGAAGGCAGTCAAAAGTTTGAGGCACAAAGCTGAGGTCAGTCAAAGTGGGGCATCCAAAATATCGAGTGGGTGGGTGCGTATTGTAAGTGGTGTGGGGATGTTTGTTCTAGAATAATAATAACAATAGGGGCCCCCCCTCATGAAAGAAAATAACACTAAGGTATAATAATCAAATAAAATAAAGATGTTTTTAAAATAAATCCTTTTAGGTTATATGCCGTAAGTGTGTGTGTGTGTGTGTGTGTGTGTGTGTGTGTGTGTGTGTGTGTGTGTGTGTGTGTGTGTGTGGGTGTAATTGTGTTCTAAATAATAAATAAACAATAGGATGAGTTATACATAATAAGAATAAGAATAAAATGTTTTAATAAATTATCATAGTGATTGTGTAAGTGTGTGTGTGTGTGTGTGTGTATGTGTGTTTCTAAATAATAAATAACAATAGGCATGAAGTAAATAACACTAACGGAGGGCGAGTACGCGGAATATTGCGCCTGCGGGCGCAGCGGCTGGCGAGACGCCGAGATGTTGCGCCTTGCGGGCGCACGCGTCGATAGGGGACGCGGCAGGGAACGTCACCAGCGGGTGGTTGGCTGCCTTTGCGGGTGGGCTCATGCTGAGCCCTGGTGGTTAGCTTATGAACTAGGAGGAAAAACTGATCCGACCGAATCAACAGAAGGAAAAAGCAATTTCCTTATTAAACCTGCCTTAAAAGGATCTTACCGGATCAGCATGTTTCAGTTTGAAATATATTAATAAAATAATATAAACATGATTCTTGTCTATACGGAATACCTTTTGACTCTGGAAATTGAGGAAATAAAATTAGCCCGTCCTACAAAAGGGCTTGAAATCCTAAAATTTAGGCCTAAATTTAGGGCTAACGTAGTTATTGCACCACATTTTACAGAAAGGTCAGTTTGAAATATATTTCCCTGGAATTAGGCTTAAATCACCCCGGGAATAAAAAGGATTATCCTAAATTAGGCCAAAAGTATTTATTTCAACACATTTTACAGAGAGAGAGGTCTGTTTCGTATCTGTAAGGAGTTGTTGGGGTGTTTGTGTTTTCTCGTGATGGATTGTCAATGTAACATAGATATAATAATAATAATAAAGAATCCTAATTATTTAAAAAACTTTGAAATTTTTTAGTTTACATCGAGTGAATAATGTAAATGTAGTGAATAATTGTATTTTTAAATACAAACTTAGAATGATTTTATAAAATACTGTTATGTTATAAAATAAATTTTCTATTTTTGATTATTTTTTATAACTTATTACATGGCTTAAAGAATGGTGTAAAGCGTAAGTCAATAGAACAAAGACGTTGCATAGCTTGGTGTAGAGGGGTGCTAGGGGCTGACCTTACTAGATTTACTGATTATTGCTTTAAGGTCGTAAATAATATGTTTTTAATAAAATTTCATAAAATTTTAGTCAAAGTTATTTTAAACTGATAGTTATAAAATTTATAAAAACAAAGAGTTTTAAGATAATAAATTCTTTGTTCAAGATAATGATTGATTTATTATAGAAGTGTTAAGAAACTATTGAAATAATTTTAGTTATATTTGAAATGAGTAATATAAATGTACATGTTTAATTAAACATAAAAGTTTTAATAAATTATACGTTATGTGTAAGTGAGTGTGGCGTGGGTGTGTGTGTGTGTGTGCGGTGTGTGTGTGTGTGTGTGTAAATCGGTGTGCGAGTGTAAGTAAGTCTGTGTGTGTAAGTAAAATCTGTGTGTGAGTGTAGGTAATCTGTGTGAGAGTGTAGGTAAATCTGTGTGTGAGTTTGAGTGTAAGTGTAAAATGTAAGTGTCTGGATAAATGAAATGTGCCATAGTGAATGTGTGTTTAAGTATCATAGTGAATGTGTGTATAAGTGTAAGTGTGTGTGTGTGTGTGTGTGTGTGTGTGGTGACCGCTGTTTATAAGTGTAAATGTAAGTGTCTAGTGGGATGGTTGTATAAGTGTCATAGTGAATGTGTGTATAGTGTAGTGTGTGCGTGTGTGTGTGTGTGTGTTGTGTGTGTGTGCGTGTGTATGTGTGGTTTCTAAAAATAATATAACAATAGGCATGAAGTAAATAACACTAAGTATAATAATAAATAAAAATAAATAATAAAAATAATAAAAATAATAATAAAATTAATAAGAATAAATAAAAATAATTAATAAAATAATATAAAAAAGTATTAAAACAATAAAAACATAATGTTCATAAATATATTGAGTTAAAGCGTGAAATACATGTGAGTTAAAGCAGGTAAAGCAGAGAGTTAAAGCAGTAAAGCAGGTAGTTAAAGCAGATAAAACATGAGTGTAAGCAGTAAAACATGAGTTAAAGCAGTAAAGCAAGAAAACAATACTTATCCCCCCTTGGTGTTAGGTAACCCCTCTATTTGGTTTGGTTACTGATTTACTGCTTAAGGTATGTAACGTTAATAAATATATGAGTTAAAAGCAGTAAAACATATGAGTTAAAGCAGTAAAACATGAGTTAAAGCAGTAAAACATGAGTTAAAGCAGTAAAGCAGGTAAACAAAAGCATACTAATCCCTTTAGTGTTAGGTAACACCTCTAATGTTTTACTGATTTTACAGCTTTAAGTTATGTAATGCTAATAAATATGTGAGTTAAAGCATAAAACTTATAAGTTAAAGCAGTAAAACATGAGTTTAAAGCAGTAAAACAGTAAGTCTAAAGCAGTAAACATGAGTTAAAGCAGTAAAGCAGTAAAACAAAGAACTACTAGTCCCCCTAGGTGTTAGGTAACACTATAATTGATTTACTGATTTAACCGCGTTTAAGGTATGTAGAATGCTAATAAATATGTGAGTTAAACCAGTAATAAGTTAAATAAGTTAAAGCAGTAAAACTTATAAAGCAGTAAACATGAGTTAAAGCAGTAAAGCAGTAAAAAAAGCATACTAACCCCTAGGTAATAACACCTCTAATGATTTACTGATTTACTGGTTTAAGTTATGTAATGTAAATGTTTTTGATAAAATTTCGTACATTGTAGTAAAATAAAATGTTTATTTATCAAAGACACTCTGGTTTTTTTTCTTCTTACATAACAATTTTTAAAATTATAATTAAAAGTATTAAGTAAAAAGGTATTAAGTAAAAATAATGTTAATAATATATGTTTAAATA
>JABUQX010121296.1:10000-17913 GCA_015478945.1 Trachelipus rathkii
ACATTTAGGATTATTTTCAATTATATATATATATATATATATATATTATTATTATATATATATATATATTATATATATATATATTTTATATATACAAAAATTTTTTCTTTAAATATAATAATTTATATATATATATATATATATATATATATATATATATATATATATATATAGTATATATAGTATATATATATATATATATAATATATATATATATATATATATTATATATATATATATATATATATATATATATATATATATATATATATATATATATGGAGGCATACATTCCATTATCTCTCCATTGAACTAAAACAGATTAACCTTGTCTTATGAGAAATTACTGTTGTCTTCAAATACAGAAACTCGTGATTGTATACGTTTCATCCCGGAATAACATAAAATCAACTTTTTCAGACCAGGAAAACTTTTCTTCGTAGAGAATGCAACAATATTTCTGGTTCCTCTACCTCACACACTTTCTGATTCTTTGTAAATTCAACTCTACCTCTGCTTCTTCCTCTCTCTCCCTCCTCTTATATCTCTGACGTTAATACTGATGTCAACTTCTGCTGAAGATAACCTGTTTGCTGAAACTTTTCCCCCTAATTCCATCCTAGACGATTTCAGAGCTATTCCTCCTCTCCGCCTCCCTCCAACTCATTAAAATATTTCTGCCGTATCTGAACTTCACGCTAAGAAGGTGGAGAGTACTGAAGTTATCCCTCCAGTGGTCCTCGAAACTTGTGCTTTTGAGCTTGCACCCTGCTCTGATAAACTATTTCATCACTGCTTATCAACTTCAAATTCTCCCTCCTGCTGGAAACGTGCATTTATCCAGCTTGTGCTGACGAAGGAGGACCCCAGTAGTCTACAATCCAACTATCGTCCTATTGCTTTAACCTCTATTCTTTCTAAAGTTTTCGAATCTATTCTTAACAGGAAGATTGAGAAACATCTTATATCTTGAAATCTTATCTCTGATTGCCAAAATGGCTTCTGTAAGGAGCGCTCAACTGGTGATCTTATTTCCTTTTTCTCCGACTCTTGGTCCTCTGCTCTTCCGCATTTCGTTAGATCTTTCGCTGTGGTGACAGATATATCGAAGACTTTCGATAAAGTCGGGCACAAAGCTTTAATATCTAAACTTTCCTCTTTCGGTATTTCTCCTTATCTTTGCAACCTTCTCTTGAATTCCGTTCCAGTTGTTCTATGACTACTTGTGAATAGCCATCATTTTTCCTTTAAATCTATCCATTGTGGTATTCCTAAAAATTATGTTCTATTCCCCACTCTTTTTTTATTTTGCATTAATGATCTATTTGTTACTGTGTCTCCTTTCTACTCTAAGGTTGATAGCTTCACTCATCATTAATCTTCCAATTTGTAAAAAGACCCATTCAAACCGCAAATAAATGATACTTGATGGCTAGCCTTGAAGCAACAAACCTCTGATCTTTCTCGTACCTATATAGTTGTGTTAAAGAAAACATGGTCGTTTTCAATGCCTCAATAGCTCAGTTTCTTTATCTATCTACTTGAAGTCTTCCACACAACTAATATCTTCTTTGAAAACACATCTCTAATCTTCTTATGTTCTTAATATTCTTGATATTTTCTTTTCTCATGATCTTTATTAGAAAGAATCGCATTCCAACAAGATTCTAAGAAGTTGGGCGTTCTGAGACACTTTCAGAAAATCTTCTCACCACCCCAGTTGCTAACTCTGCTTAGGGGCGTTGTTCGCCCTTATATGGAGTATAAATCACGTATCTGGGGGGGAAGGGGGTTCCACATATATTGCTCTCCTTGATAAAGTGTAGTATAGAGCTTGGCGGCTTGTCAACTCTCCTACTTTCAATAACTCTCTCCAATCTTCTAGCCGTCGAACTGTTGCATCACTAAACCTTATACAATTGCTATTATAATTTTACAAGAGCAAGGAAATAATAAATAAACTATATAATAGCTATGTTAGGCCAATAATACATTATTGTGCACAAGTTTGGGCCCCTTATTAAGAAAGACTTAGTTGCCCTAAGAGAGAGTTGCAACGTAGAGCAAAACAAGGAAGATTTCTGGGTTTGAGGGTAAGAGCTATGAGGAGAGGATGAAGGAGTTAGGAATGTTTAGGACATTAGGAATATAGAGACAGTAAAAAGCCACATGGGCCTATCGAGACTGCCCCAGTCAACCCACTACCCAACCATGCTCTGCAAAACCCACACAGCACCCTAGGGCTTGTCAATTTGTGTAACTACAAATCCACCATTTGGCTTAGTCAAAACTAATGAATATATAAATATTGATACCCAACATCCACATCCATAATAACTAAGTATGGTCAACAACATGCCATCTAACAAATAACTGCTATAACTAAAAACCCGCCCAATTTGGCTTCGTCCAAATATATTATATGATACCCCATCCATAAACGAATCTAACCGTTTCTTAAATGTTGCAATCGAGTCAAACCAACAACCTCCTCCGGCAGACTATTCCAAAATTTAAACACCCCATTAACTGAATGCATTGCTTCTTAATATCAAAGATGGAATGCTTTCCTTCTTAATTTTCCTTATTATGCCCCTGGTCACCTGTCCATGCTCTACTATGAAAAAATTTATTGGTCTCTATGTTATCAATAGATGTAAATAGTTTTGTAGAATTGTATCATGTTCCCCCTCTGAGAAATCGCCCTTTCTAAGAAAACATTCCTAACTCCTTCAAGCCTCTCCTCATAGCTCTTACCCTCAAAACCCAGAAATCATCCTTGTTGCTCTACGTTGCACTCTCTCTAGCATATCTAAGTCTTTCTTTAAATAAGGGGCCCAAACTTGTGCACAATACTCTATTACTGGCCTAACATAGCTATTATACAGTTTACTTATTACTTCCTTGCTCTTGTAAACAACATTGCGATTTATTATGCCCAGCATCTTATTAGCTTTATTTCTAGCTTCCAAACATTGATTAGCTACTTTCAAATTACTGCTTATAATCACACCTAAATCTTTTTCTTGGGTCCACAGACTCAAGCCACTCCCCATTCAATATCGTAGTTAAAACTTTTAATTTGAGTAACCAGGTGAAGAACTTACAACTTTTTACTATTAAATTCATTTGCCACTTATCTGCCACCCAAGAAGGTTTATCAAGATCATTTTGAATCTTTATGCATCCTTCACTATTCCTAACTGAGGTGGCCACTTTAGTCATCTTGCCTGTCAAAAATTTGTTCTGTAGGGGATATTTCTGGTGGACATGCTTGAAATGTAGTGTTATTTGGATATGCTGAAATCATTCTTCTGGCCAACTATCACTATTTTCCCATGATGATGTCATTCCCATTTATTGTACACACTGTTTTTCTTTTCGCACCACTCTTTAATCCAACCATGTACCACTCCACCTATACCACATTGCCTAACTTTTTCACCAGCCTTATGTGGGGAACCTTATCAAAAGCTTTACTAAAGTCTAAATATACATTATCACTGGATCTCCTCGTCAATGCAGTCCAGTAATGTATTCCATAAATTCCAAAAGGTTTGTCTGACATGACCTACCCTTCTGAAACCCATGCTGAGTCATACAGTACCTTGTTATCTTCTAAATAATTCTCTATTTTGACCTTTCATTAACTTTTCAGAACCTTTACAACCAGAGATGTTAAGCTAAACTGGCCTATAATTCCAAAACTTCCTTACTACCTTTCTTATAAATAGGCCAACATATGCTGTTTTCCAGTCATCCGGTGGTACTCACCAAATGTTATAGATCGCTTAAAAATCAAATACGTGCCTTTTGGCAATGCTTAAACTACCCCTTTCAGATTCTATCCATAATATACCATCAGGGCCCTGCCAGCTTAACTTGGATCAATATGATCTAATAAACGTTTTATATCTTTTACATCAAATTCAAATTCTGTAAGTCTATTTGTTACATGCATACAAGAACTATTGTCTCTGAACTATTTATCTAATCTTTCCTCAGTAAACACTGAACCAAAATAAGCATTGAAAATGTTGACCAACTCCTTATCTGAAACTCACTAAATTTTCATCAATTTTATTGGAGACCAATTGTCCTATCTTACTTTTAAATTTATAAAGCTAAAAAAAACTTCTTTAAGTTTCTTATTACTATTCCTTGCTAAATTAATTTCTGCCTCTCTCTTTGCCCTTTCTTATTGACTGGTAAGTTCATTTCTAATTTTCCTATAATTTTCTAAATCATCTTCCTATTACTACCCTTGAATATTTTAAAAACATCTGCGCTTTTCATTAATTTTCTCTCTTATCTCTCTATTCCACCAAACAGGTTGTCTCTTCGCCACGCCTAATGGGGTTTATCTTTAAAACATACTGCTGAATATTCATTAAAATTTTTTTTTAAAATGTTCCCACATGAATAAAACATTTTTGGTCTTTAACCTTTATCCCAGTCAGTTATACTAAGCATGTCTCGAAAATTTGGTAAAATCGCCATTTCGGAATCTAATGATCTTTTCCTATTACACTTGCAATTTGGGCCGCAGATTTCAGCATTCATATAAATCTCATTAATAATTATGGTCACTAAGTCCTAAATTCTCCTCAACTCTAACTCATCCACCATACTTTCATCGTTAGTTAATATTAAGTCTAACAGTGCATCGTGTCTTGCAGGTTCATGGACAACCTGATTCAAAAAGTTGTCTAGTATACAATTTAGAAAAACTAAACTACTATTATCCACATTAGACAAGGAATCCCATTGAATGACAGGAAAATTAAAATCACTTATTATGACTATACTTTTTCTTTACTGTGGCATGCTAGTTTCAATTTCTTTCACAATTTCAGCATCTAATTCTGGACTCCTGGCCAGGAGGTCTATAAAAAGCCCCTATTTCTATATATTTATTGTATATAAGGATATCTAACCACACACTGATTCAATATCATGATTAATTTTAAAGTCAGTCATTAGTACAGATTGAATATTGCTTTTAACATAAAAGCCGCCACAACACCACCCTTCTTTCCTCTACGCTGGTATAAATAAAGTGAATATCCTCTATTTCCATAAACCTGAAAGGAGTCCCCATATAATTCTTCATTAACCCATGCCTCGTTATGCAAATAATGTCTAGATTCTTCCATTTATGGTATAACTAATCCGCTCATCTTTTTTATTTTCTAAGGCTATGAGCATTTGTGTAAAACATTTGATACTCGAAATGCTGTTATTTTTATTGCTATCATCAATATTTGAACCTGTAACGAACATAGTTTTATTTTATCTCCCACTATTACAGTTACCAATGGTTATTATTTGTATCCAGATTTAGCCACCACCCCAACTTTACCTAGTTTTTTTGCTAAACAAGTCTCCAAAATGGTACTGAAAAGCTCAAACACCTTTACGAACTCAAGGTGAACTCACTGCGCAAAAAGAATCTTTAATCCAGAATTCTCTCCACAAATCCAAAAACCTAATATTTTCTGAAAACATAATTTGGTAATTCTGTGACCTTTACCCACTGGAATATATTAGGACATTAGGAATTAGGAAATATAGAGACAGTAAAAAGCCACATGGGCCTATCGAAGCTGTCCCCAGGCAACCCACTACCCAAACATGCTCATGCAAATCCACAAAGCACCCTGGGGCTTGTCAATTTTTTGTAACTACAAATCCACCAATTTGGCTTAGTCCAAAACTAATGATATATAAAAATGATACCCAAAACCATCCACATGCATTAATAACTAAGTTATGGTCACACATGCCATCTAACAATAACTGCTATAACTAAAAACCCGCCAATTTGGCTTCGTCCATATATTATATGATACCCAACCCATCCATAAACGAATCTAACCGTTTCTTAAATGTTGTAATCGAGTCACACTCAACAACCTCCTCTGGCAGACTATTCCAAAATTTAACAACCCTATTACTGAATGCATGCTTTCTTATATCAAGATGCATGCTTTGCTTCTTAAATTTTCTTATTATTGTCACTTTATCAACAAATCGAAGTAACTACTATGCAGATTTATTGGTCTCTATGTTAGTGATAGATTCATATATTTGTAGACTTGTATCATGTCCCTCTGAGAAATCGCCTTTCCTACAGAAAACATTCCTAACTCCTTCAGCCTCTCCTCATACTCTTACCCTCAAACCCAGAAATCATCCTTGTGCTCTACGTTTGCACTCATTTCAAGCATTCTAAGTCCCTTTCTTAAATGAGAGGGGCCCAAAACTTGTGCACATACTCCTAATTATGGCCTAACATAGCTATTATACAGTTTACTTATACCTTCCTTGCTCTTGTAAACAACATTGCCGAATTATTATGCCCAGCATCTTTATTAGCTTATTTCTAGCTTCCAAACATTGATTAGCTATTTCAAATTACCGCTTATAATCACACCTAAATCTTTTTCTTGGTCCCAACTTCAAGCCAATCCCCCATTCATATCGTAGTTAAAACTTTTATTTGAGTAACCTAGTGAAGAACCTTACACTTTTTTACTATTAAAATTCATTTGCACTTATCTGCCCACCCAAGAAGTTTATCAAGATCATTTTGAATCTTTATGCATCCTTCAATATTCCTAACTGAGGTGGCAACTTTAGTATCATCTGCAAACTTAGAAAAACCTTGCATTTAAGTCCTGGTCTAAATCATTTTATGATATTATGAGGAACAATAGTGGCCCCAGCACTGACCCTGTGGGACACCACACTCTTCACTATTTCCCATGATGATTTATCCCCATTTAGTTGTAAACACTGTTTTCTATTTCGCAACCTCTTTAATCCAACCATGTCCACTCACCTATACCACATTGCAATAACTTTTTCATCAAGCCTTATGTGGGGAACCTTATCAAAAAAAAGGTTAAAGTCTAAATATACAATATAACGGATCTCCTCGGTCAATGCAGTCAGTAAATGTAATTCCATAAATTCTAAAAGGTTGTCTGACATGACTACCTTCTGAAACCATGCCTGGGAGTCATACAATACCTTTTTATCTTCTAAATATTTCTCTATATACCTTTCAGTAACTTTTCCAGAACCTTTACAACCAGAGATGTTAGCTAACTGGCCTATAATTCCCAAATCTTTCATTACTACCTTTCTTATAAATAGGCAACAAACATATGCTGTTTTCCAGTCATCTGGTACCTCACCAGAATGTTATAGATCGCTTAAAAATCAAATACAGTGCCTTTGCAATGCTTAAACTACCTTCTTCAGAATTCTACCATATTTACCATCAGGGCCTGCAGCTTTACTTGGATCAATATGATTCTAATCAACGTTTAATATCTTTTACATCAAATTCCAATTCTGTAAGCCTATTTGTTACATGCATACAAGAACTATTAAGTCTATGAACTATATCTAAATCTTTCCCTAATATTTCCTCTATATGACCTTTAGTAACTTTTCCCCGAAACCTTACAACTCAGAGATGTTAAGCTAACTGGCCTAAATTTCCCAAATCTTTCCTTACTACCTTTCTTATAATAGGCACAACATATGCTGTTTCCAGTCATCTGGTACCTAACCAAATGTTATAGATCGCTTAAAAATCAATTACAGTGCCTTTGCAATGCTGCAATGCTGATACCACCCTCTTTCAGAATTCTACCATATATACCATCAGGCCTGCAGCTTTACTTGGATCAATATGAACTAATAAAACGTTTATTATCTTTTACATCAAATTCCAATTCTGTAAGTCTACTTGTAGCATGCATACAAGAACTATAGTCTCTGAACTATTATCTAATCTTTCCTCTGTAAACACTGAGCAAAATAAGCATTGAAAATGTTGACCAACTCCTTTTCTGAACTCATTTAATTTTTCATAAATTTTAATTGGACAATTGTCCCTA
>JABUQX010121297.1:0-13950 GCA_015478945.1 Trachelipus rathkii
AATTCAACAACATTTGTCAAATTTGAGTTGCAATTCTCAATTTATTTTGGTATTCCGCAATTGCGGACTTATATTGCGGAACGTCCACCTCTGATATATATCTAGATATATATATATATATACTATATTTATATATATTATATATATATATATATATATATATATATATATATAGATATATATACTATGGTCCGCCTTCAATTAGCTTGTCCCCTGTATGTAAAAAAAACTATGATAGCCACGTAAAAACTGAATACATTTTTTGAAATCAGCGCACAATTGAAATGGAGGAAAATGAAGAAGAAATAAAATAAAGTGCATAAATAAAGTAAATAATAATAATAATTAAATAGTTTCACTGTATGAAATTCTCTCATTCCCCCCAATGTTTCGCGGTTCCGCATCTGAGTTCCCCCTATATTTTCTTTTCAATGTTAATGCGAACATACGCGGTGCACCCAACACACACACAAACTCTATGATAGATAGATGTTGTTTACAAGGGAAAATTAAATTTTTTTTGGTGACCTGACTTGACCTGACCAACATTTTTTACAATTTTAATTTTTAATTTAATGTTACTTAATTTTATTTTTAATTTTTAATTTTTTGCCATTATTTTATTTCTAACCATTACTGTTGTTCTTTTTTTTAAATTAGGTTTGGAACGTACGAATCAGATATTTGGAGTTATTTATTCTTCTTCATCCTCCTATCTTTTTCCAAGATTTGGAGTAAGGTACGTAGCATGCATCGGAAAAGAAAAGCAGTAGACAGAAATGACAAAAGTCGAAAAGAAGCCCAGCTTTACCGCCCCCTCTGTACATTAATTAGTGAGAACTCGTCCGCAGTAAAAAAATCCACCATAGAGCTTCATGGGACCGCGATGGACCTCACTATGGTAGATCGTCAATGGTAAGGTTTCATCCCTGGCCAGGTGGTCACAAAGAATATGGAATGTTCATTCACTCCTGTTATCCAACTTTCTTCTCGCCTCTGACCAACTCAAATTTTCTTTCCTTCAAACATTCGTTTACTCTACTTTTTCTTCGGTCTCCAGCCGGTCGATTCCCAACACACTCGCCACAAAACATCAGTTAACCAACTACTACCCATTCATCCCTTTCCACATGACAAAGCATCTCAACATACTGTTCATTTATTCCATTATTACCCTTTCTTCAACACACACAACTCTCTAATACGTTATTCATAATTTTATCAATTCTCTCACACTAACACCCTAAGTTAATCTCTGAACACATTTGAACTTAGTCTATATTCTTAATTCGCAGCATAGTTCTCACTACCATACAATAACACAGGTACAACAACACTCATGGTAAGACCTAGCAAACTCAAGGTATTAGCCATTTACATTCACCAACGATAATTGCACCAGCCACCTTCTGATTCACAACTTCCCTACAACTCTGCATCATCCGTTCCTTCTCATCCAACATAATATCTAAAATATTTAAACTCAGACACTTTTTCCAGCTGCTCACCATCTAAACATAACTTCACACTGAGGCGTGTCCTCACTCACAACATAACCTTACTCTTATGTACACGCGTTTACTTTCAAGCCTCTCCGTTTACACAACTCAGCCAAATTTCTACCAATCCTCTCAACTCTCTTCAGATTCGCGACACAAAAACAATCCGCATATAAAGGTAGGGCACCCTCCAGCCATCTCCATTCTCATAAATTCTAACACTATTCCTGCCATCCTACTGAATTCTTTCATAACCCCATCCATAAACATAATTGAATAACCAAGGAGAATAATACACAACACTGTCTCACTCTGCTATTAATCCTAAACCAATCACATTGACACCTTATTCTTTATTTATTTAAAATTAAGTATTAATAAAATTTTTTTTTTTTGTTCTTGCGTACAATGTAGGTGATTTCAAAGTATTCATTTTTTATGTAAGATATACGTGTTTTTTTAGGATACAGGGGGCACTATCTCTGGAGAATGGCCCAAATATATATATATCATAATATTAAAAATAATATAATATCTATATATATATATCAATATATATATATATATATAATATATATATATATATATATTATATATATTAATAATAATATATATATTATTATATATCTTTATTCTCCGGATAGCGTTCGGCCGGGACTGACGGGGCCACTTTCGGGTATAATTCGTCTCCACTTTCCCCTAATAACTTTTTTGATTTTTTTTCTGAAAATCAAGGCCTATATAGGTCATGAAGCAACAAGAAAAAAACTAATAATGTAAATTCTACTAATCAAAGTTTAATTTAAGAGTTAAATAAAGCTCATTTAGACTCAGTTTTAAGGGTGAATCGGACAACCATTGTGGGGTGAATTGGGCCATTTTTTTTAAATTCCTTTTTATTTATAAATTCAATAAATTTTTTAATTTAAATTAATATATATGCATTATTTTTTGTTTTAAAATTAGTAAGAAGTAATTAAAATTCAATATGATAAGATATAAATAAGAATAAAAATGTGGTGCCCAATTCACCCCATTCGTGGGACCAATTTTTGACACTTTTTTTGAATTCATATTTTCCATATAATTTCATTTTTTATTTAATTTTTACTTAATATAAGTAACAACTGTTTATTATATTAAATTGGCTATCTGTAATAAAAAAATGTCAATAATAATAGCTACATAAAATAAGAATATGGTGGTCCGCCTCACCCCATCATCAATTTTTTTTTTTTGAGGGGGTGAATTGGGCCAAGTTAGGCCCAGCGATTTAACCACTATGCACTGTTTGGAAACAAAAATTTACTTTGCAGTTTAAAGTAACAGTCTCAACTGTATACACCTGAAAAATTATAGATTAAAATCTGTCATAACTTTCCATTTTCACAAAGTTAACAAAACTCGCATTTTTCAAATTTGAAATTCTATTTAAGAACATTTTAATAACCTAATTTAATATTTTTTAAAAATATAAAAACTCTTTAGAATTAAAGATGATCTAAAATAACTTGTAGTACTACCGATGAACAAAAAAAAAATTTTTTAACTTTTTTATTTACACTCACCCCGCCCGACGCTATTATAACAGACTGCCGATCCGGCCGGATTTCCGGTTAACTTCCAGCCGGATACCGGATATCCGGCCATCACTACTTTTAACATAAAGCACCACATCACCACCTTTCTTTCCTTTATACTGGTATAAATAAAATGAATATCCATCTAAATCAAATTCTTGAAAGGAGTCTCAATAAAAATGGTTCATTACCAGTGACTTCTGTAATAAGATAATAAATGATTCATTAATCTATGGCTCAATCTGGTAGAATGATAGAGCACAAAGAAGGGCGTGGGATTTGATTTCTAGTCCGGATCCTGGGTAGAAAACTACTAGAGAAGTTCCGCCTCTAGAAGTTCAGAACTATGCATGAGGTGCGATTTTATAAAAAATAAAAAAATGTAGAGAATTTTGTATAGTTAAAAAATGATAGACCTAACCTAGACTGCTTTGACGTCCTATAATATATGATATATAATATTATATATATTATATATAATATTTATATATATATATTATATATATATAATATATATATATATATATATATATATATAATTATATATATATTAATATATATTATAATATATATAATATATAATATATATAATATGTATATACATAGATAATTCTAGTTTTTGAAAAAATATTGTTCTGAAAAAAATTTATACTATTTAAAAATTTCCAACCAATAGACTCAAGGTAAAGACCTCAGGAACAATTTCTATAGCAGGACTGAACCTGTTGTCGGAAGGTTTGTCATAAACAATTTTCTTAAAAACTTAACAACATACTCAAAAGAAATTTTTCAAAAAATATTAGATGCAAAAACTAGATCATTTGACCCATATAAATATATATATAGTATATATATATCATATATATAGTATATAATATATATAATATATAGTATATATTATATATTATATATATATATATAATATATATATATAAATATATTTTATAATATATTTATATATAGCCTTATTATCTTCGTTTTTAATTTAATATATTTTTGTACCAATTATTTATTTCCATTTTAATTTTTTTTTTTTTTTATTTTATTTAATTGACTTGAACAAGAAAAAATTCATTTACAATGTTCTGTTGGCTATAGTCTTCCTTTCCTCGGGATTTGTAAAGTAACCTACGCCTCTAAGTGTGATAAAATGAAGTCCGATCAGTTCTAGTGTAAGAAAACTCCTATGTAGATTATTCACAACTTAGTAATTATTTACAGTAAGTGCCTCTAAACAGATTTTTTATGAAAAATCGGCCTAAAAATTGCAATGGAGAATAAAAAAAATTATTTGTCAGTCTCTTTAGGAAAAAAAGTTACAGCCTCTCAAAGTTTGGCATTTTCCATAGGGTTTTCTTATTAAAAAAATTGGTTAGGTTTTGGCTTAGGACATCCTAGTTCAGGTTATAATAAGATTTGTTAAGCATACATAGAATACTTTAACAAAACATATCAAAACTGACTAGTATGGGGGTCCTAAACAGAGACTAACCTGGATGGATCGACGATGCCCCGTACAACCTAGACCTAATCCTAGATCCATCCGGTTACTGGTCTTTGGTTTAGGACCTACTAGTTCAGGTGTAATGATATGTTTTGTTAAGTGATCTAAATGTAATACTTAACAAATCTATTGTATCCTGAATCCTGAATTAGAATGTACTAAACTGAATCAGAACCCATTAATTTTTTATAAGAAAACCATACCTATAGGAAAATGCCAAAATTTGAGAGGCTGTAACTTTTTTTCCTAAAGAGACCAACAAATAATTTTTTTTTATTCTTCATTATTATTTTGTAGTCTAATGTGTGATTTTCATAAAAAACTGTTCAAGAAAAATTATTGAATATAATCAGGCACAAACTTTGAGATTCTTTACTTTTTTCATAAAGATCTCAGTAATATTGCTTATATTATAATAGTGTATAAGTTATATTAAAGAATTTATAAAATAAAATATCTATATATATATATAATATATATATATATATATATATATATATATAATTATATATATATTATATATAAAAAGAATATATTCTTTTTATTATTAATTTTATAGAATCTATGCTGTAATTGGTAATAGTTGAGTTTAACTGATTCTGAGGAAATATCGATATTTTTTTCCGATAATCAGCTTTATTTATATATATATATATATATATATATATATATTATATAAATTATATTATATAATATATATATATATAATATAATATATATATATATATATATATATTGATATACTGTATATATATATATATATATATATTATATATATATAATATATATATATATATATATATATATATATATATATGATATATATATATAATATATATAATATAATATATATATAAGTATATTATATATTATATTATATATATACGTATATATATACCGTAATATATATATATATATATAATATATATATATATATATATATATTATATATATATAGTATATATATATATATATATATATATAGTATATAATATATAGCGTCGGGCGGTGACGAGGACGCACGTTTAGGTTAACTGGTCTCCCGACTCTCCCCTAATGGACTTTTTGGAAATTTTTTTTTTGTAAATCAAGGCCCTATAGTCGGGCATAAGCCCCAAAAAAATATAATGTAATTCTATATATAAAAGTTTGTTATTAAAGTTTGAATAAAGCCGAGTCAGCCTGACCGTTGGAGGGTGAGCGGATCCAGCTCATTGAGGGGTGATTGCGGACCAACTGGTTTTAAAATTCGTCTTTTACGTATAATTTCAATTTTAATTTAAATTTTTACTTACCTAGCTAATTATTTATCATATTAAATTCGTATAAGTAATAAAATGTCAATAATGAAAATAACATATGAATATACTTAAGGTGGCTCCAATTCACTCATCTACGGCCATCATTTTGATACTTTCCTTCAACTCTTTCATTTTTATTAAGAATTTCCAATTCTTCAAAAAATCTCTCTTAATCTAAGTAACTTTTTATTACATTTAAATTAATAATATGTTTAACATGTCAAAATAATAGGTAAAATATCGAAAAACAATGGTGTGTCCGAGCCACCCCCACCATCAATTTTTAGGCGGGTGAATCGGACCCAGTTAGGCCCGTTTTTGTGCCCTAATACTGCTTTGATCGAAGAAATTACTTGCAGTTTAAAGCTAACATCCTCGGAGTGTATCCACTGAAAAAATAATTAAAATTCGATCCCAATTTTTCAATCTTTCAAAACAAAATCACATTTTCAAAAGTGAAGTTCTATTGAAGGAAATTTTTTGTACCCTGATTTCTAACATTTTTTAAAATATAAAAACTTCTAGAATTAAAGATGACCTAAATAAAACTTTAACCTAGCAAATAAGCACTTTAAATATAGCGAAAAAATTTTTTTTTTTTTTTTTTATTATTTTTTATTTTATTTAGAGTGACCGAATCACCCCTCCAAAAGAGTGGGCCTGGTCGCCCCGCCCGACGCTATATATTTAAGAACTCATGGTGCAAACCTCTCTCATATATAAATTTAATCAATCAATGCAAAAAAAAAAAAATAATTGTTTTTTTAAAATTTGTTGTTAGGTCCCATTAAGTTTGTAGGTTTATGAATAGGTTTTGTTAATTTATAGACAGTAAATGTTTCTACTTAACAAAACTAGTCATACCTTATAGTATTGTGACATGTAATACCGGAATGAAATTGAAAACAAAAAAAGAAAAAGAAAATAAAAAGAATGTCATAAAATTTTAAGTCACATTCGGTAAAATCGGTGGGAGTCTGTATAATTAATAAGGTTGAAAATTATTTTGTTTCGCGTCTTTTTTCAGCCGTCTCTTTTATCCCATGCTTGTGATCTCTGTGTACTCAACCCTAAGTTTTCCTTTAGGTTTTGGCATGCTTGTAGCATCGGATCTCACAACGCATCATCAGGTAATAATAAGAAAGAAACGCAAAAGTTTTTCTTTTCACATTTATTCTGCTTAATGTTGGAGTAATAGAAGTAGTTGTAACATTATTAGTATTATTATTGCTATTGCAAAATAATTATGTAGCTACTTTAATACCAACCACGCTAAATTCGTGTCTTGTATTTATATATATATATAGTAATATATATAATATATATTAACATATATATATATTATAATAATATATTATATATATATCTATAAATTATATATATAGCGTGGCGGGGTGACGCGAACACTTTAGGTATAACTTGTCTCCCGACTCTCCCCCTAATGCACTTTTTGAAATTTTTTTTGTAAATCAGGCCTATAGTCGGGCATAGCACCCAAAAAATATAATAATGTAATCTATAATAAAGTTTTTATTAAGGTTTGAATAACGCCGAGTCAGCCTGACCGTGGCTGGGTGAAGCGGACATCATTGAGGGGTGACTCGATCACTCTGTTTAAATTCGTCTTTTACGTATAATTTCCAATTTTATATTTTAATTTTACTTAATATAATAATTATTCATCATATTAAAATGTAAAATAGTAATAAAAATGTCAATATGATAAATAAACTACGAATATAAATAAGGTGGTTTCACCTTCCGCAAAAATTTTACACTTTTTTGAACTCGTTTTTTTTATTAAAATTTCATTTTTAAAAAATTTTCACTTAATATCAGTAATTTTTATTACATTTAAATTAATTAATACTAATAAAAATGTAATAAATACATACGAAATACGAAAAACAATGGTGGTCCGAGCCACCCCCATCAATTTTTTACGGCGGGGTGAATCGCAGTTAGGCCCCGTTTTTTTGCCACTGATACTGTTTTTGGAAAAAAAATTTACTTTTGCAGTTTAAAGCTAACATACTCGAGTGTTCATGAAAAAAAATTCAAATCGATCCCAATTTGTTCATTTTTAATAACGAGTTAAAAAAATCCATTTTTTCAAAAGTTGAAGTTCTATTGAAGGAATTTGTACCTCTAATTTCTAACATTTTTTAAAAATATAAAAACTTTCGTAGAATTAAATATGATCTAAATACAAACTTGTGAGTACTACCGTGGCTATAAAATTGAGCGAAATTTTTTTTTTTTTTTTATTATTTTTTATTTTATTTAGGTGGACCGAATCACCCCTCCTAAGAGGGGCCCGGTCACCGCCGCCGAGCATATAATATATTATAGAGCGTCAGGCTGGGGTGATTGGACATGTTAGGTAATAACTTGTCTCCCACTTTTCCCCTAAAAACTTTTTGAAATTTTTTTTTTTCTGCAAAATTTCAAGGCCATATAGTAGGTATTAAGGAACAAATAAAGTTAATAATGTAATTCTATAATAAGTTTTATAAAGTTTTAATAAAGCTCATTTAGCCTGACCTTGGAGGGGGAATCGCACCACCATTGAGGGGTGAATCGGAGACAATCCTGTTAAAATTCCTCTTTTACATATAAATTCAATTTTATATTTTAATTTTTTATTAATATAATAATTATTTATCATATTAAAATTTTTATAAGTATAATAAATCAATATTGTAACATAAATAGAATAAAAATAAGGTGGTCTGATTCACCCCTCCGCCCATAAATTTTGACACTTTTTTGGAATTCGTATTTTTTATATAAATTTCTTTTTTATTTTAATTTTTACTAATATAAGTAACTATTATTTCTGAATTAATAGATACGTAAAATAGAAAAACAATGGTGTCTGATCACCCTTCATGTCATTTTATGGTGGGGTGAATCGACCAAGTAGACCCCGTGATTTTTGCCACTATACTGGTTTCAACAAAAATTTAACTTTGGCAGTTTAAGAGCTAAACATACTCAAGTGATACACTGAAAAAATAAGTTAAATCACGCACAATTTTTCATTTATAACAAAGTGTAAAAAAAACAACTTATTTTTTAAAAAGTGAAATTCTATTGAAGGGCATCTTGTACCCTAATTTATATATTTTTTAAAAATATAAAATCTCTAGAATTGAAAGATGATCTAAATAAAACTTGTAGTAACTACCGTGTTGGATTAAATGAGCATTTTTTTTTTATTATTATTATTTTTTATTTTATTTAGGGTGGACCAAATCACCCCTATAAAAAGCCAGGCCCATTCACCCCCTGACGCTATATATATATTATATATATATATATATAATATATATATATAATATATATATATATATTTTATATATATTTTATTATATAATCAATATATATATCATATATATATAAAAATTATAAATTTGGCATTGTGGTCTTGTTTTAAATTTGACAATGGTATTTCATAGGTATAACAAAAAATATATTGATTTTCTTAAAAATTGATTTTTTAAGAATCTGTTAAACTTAACTATTACCCTTTAATTTTTGTAAAAATCAGTGATTTTTGCTCAACTATTACCAAAAAATTATAAAGTAGGTCTAACTTTAACATAAAGCTTTGGGAAACTTAATTTAACTTAAATTATCACAAAGTTAATATAACAATTGTTAAAGATTGTAATTAAATACCGAAAATCTATTTAATAATTCAAGTAAACCTGAAAACACACAATGTACAGTTAATCACCTAACTAAGCTGGTCTAGGGTTAGGCTATATAACACACTGACCACCTAGTCCAATATTCAATTAAAATAAATGAACTATTGAAATAATCACAAAAATAAGTATTAAAATGTCTAAAAACTACAGTTAGATACACAACATTAAATTGTTAATTAAATTCACTTGCAAATACACATATCATAGTGATAAAATGGAAGAGCAAAAAAAAGCACAATCTCACTGAATGTCCACCAACTACCACAGAATGCTACTACCACAGATGATTAATAAATTATATTAATACACTATGCTACATTTACTGCTACTACCCTATTGCATTCCACGTTTTCTGTTAATTAACAAAGAACACAATCGATAGAGTACTAAGTACTAACGAAAAAGCAATTATAGAATCTGAGCGAGTTGCATTTAAAATCAACACGTGCTCTTGACTATATTCCAATTTGTAAAAGTTGCCAGCTCATTAATATTTGGATTTTTTATTGGAATTTTTTTCCTAAATAAGACAGTAAAATAGTGAAGAAATTTCAAAATTGTTAAAATTTTTAATATTGTTTGAGATAAAGTAAACTCTCTTAGTAAATAAATTTTGCTTTGAATGTTAATTTCCATCAAAATGTTGTATTAATTATTTTTTTTCATTTAAAATCAGCACGTGCTCTTAACAATGTTCCAATTTGTAAAAGTTGCCAACACATTGATATTTTAGATTTCTAATTTTTTTTTCCTATTTAAAAGAAAATAAATGTATAGTTTTATATAAAAATTTTCATAATAGGAAATGAATTGTTCAGAGAAACAAAATGGTCTTTAATTTATGCTTGAAACTTTAGAGCTTTCATGTATAAGAAAAAATATATAAATTAAATTTTTTGTAGTTTTAAAATTAACATGTGTTTGATACTACGATCCATTTGGTTTACCATTGCCAATTCGTATTTATTATAAATATTTTAAATTAGTGATTAAAAAGCCTAATTCATATTTACTGTTGACATACAATCCCATACGCCACTGTGTATAAATTATATGGACTATTTCCTGGTTACAACAGAAAATCGGAAGGATATTTTTTTTTTAGTAATTTAACAATATAAATTAATTACGAATTTGTTACGCTCAACAAAACGGATTATAGTCTCGAACACGTGCCAAAGTAAACTTTGCCCGTGCTAATTAGAAAACCAGATTAAAATGAATACCAAGAAGAAGAAGAAGAAGAAGAAGAAGAAGAAGAAGAAGAAGAAGAAGAAGAAGAAGAAGAAGAAGAAGAAGAAGAAGAAGAAGAAGAAATAAGGAAAAAAGAGTTATTAAATGAAGAAGAAGAAGAAGAAGAAGAAGAAGAAGAAGAAGAAGAAGAAGAAGAAGAAGAAGAAGAAGAAGAAGAAGAAGAAGAAGAAGAAGAAGAAGAAGAAGAAGAAAAGAAGAAGAAGAAGAAGAAGGAGGAGGAGAAGGTGAAAAGAGGAGGAAGGAGAAGAAGTCTCATATGACGGAGCACATGAGCCGTATCCCTGTGGAGCCAGACTGGAATTCTGGCTCCATTCCTATACGAGAGTTTGTCTTTAAAAGATAAAAGGTATAAGTTAATAATACATAGACTTACGCTCTAGCAACAATCCTATATTGAATAAATATATGCAACAACAGCCCTATGTTGCACAAATATGATGAAACTAACACGATGGTACTTTCATTTACTTCTTCTTCACACCACACAACTCCCTAATGCGTTCGTTCCTCATTTTATCAATTCTTCTCACACCTAACACGCCCCTAAGGTTGTCCATATGAACACATTGCACTTTAGATCTATACTTTATTCCAAACCATAGTTTTACTATTATACTTTAACACATACCTTCATGTAGGACCCCAGCATACTCAAGACTTAGTCCCTTAAGGGCAGGGTCTACTTATTGCTCGGCAGCACCCCATTTTAGTTCCCATCTAAGATGTTTTTACATTTTTTGCATCAACTCCTACAATTTTTTTCAGAATGACTTCAAACTTGAAATATACATAGGTCTATTACCTACAAAATAAACGAAAATTTTTTTGATTTTTTGTAAAATTTATGCTCAGTAATGTCGAAATTCAAAACCTACTTTATTCAGTTTTTAAAATGAAAAATTGTAATAATTTGCATGCGATCAGGATAAAATTTTCAGCCAATTTATTGCTGCATTTGAAGCCAAAAAATTTCAAAAGGTTTTGATTTGTCATTTTTTTTTCAGCTTATTCTCGATAGATTTTAATAATTAAAAATAATTTTATAATAAGAATATATATATATATATATATATATATATATATATATATATATATATATATATATATATATATATATATATATATATATATATATATATATATATATATATATATATATATATATATATATATATATATATATATTATATTATATATATATATATATATATATTTAAAATATATATATATTGTTATATATATATATATATATATATATATATATATATATATATATATATATATATACATATATATATATATATATATATATATATATATATATATATATATATATATATATATATCACAAATAAATAATGTTTTTTAATGTAAAGGAGTGACAGAAGGAAATAATCTGACAACGACGACCTTATTAAATTTTATCCAGTTTCAATAGCATTTCTATCGCCTAAGTCATCACCTGAAACTATATATTATTAACATTACATATATATTATTATTATTATTATATATATATATATATATATATATACATATTATATATTATATATATTATATTATTACACATATAGCATATATTATTGTTGGTGCTGAGTTGTATATTATATATTATTATAGATCATGTATGTTATTATTATTATTATTACATATATATATGTATATATATTATATTATACATATTATTATTATTATTATATATATATATATAAAGATATTATTATTATTATTATATTAAGTATATATATATATTATTGTTGTTATTGCTATATATATACATATATACTCTAAGTCTTTCATTTTCATTCCTCCCTTATCACACCATTACATACCTTTGGGAGCATTCTCTTTTTATGAATCCACTGGCCACCTCAAGGAGAGGGGCACTCTCCCAAGGAGGGGAGAAGAGGGGATGATATAGCTTGAAGGTCCCACCCCGGATGAGAAAAATATATATACAACACATACTTAGATCTATTAGATCCATCTTAAGTCATTATTATATAGCGTTTTGCAATAGCACTCTTTTTAATCAATTTGTTTTACGAACTAGTCCTGTGAATATAGGCTTCTAAATTAAATTATAACAATTATTCTTGGTGAAGCTACTTAAAGTCTAAAAAAGATATTTATTATATATATATATATATATATATATATATATATATTTTTAATATATATATATATATATATATATATATATATATATATATATATATATATATATATATATATATATATATATATATATATATATATATATATATATATATAGTTAAAGTCCAGATATCCAGACACCTTTGGGAAAAAATAGATGTTGCCAGAATGCTATTTATTAGTTTGTTCTGCTCCAAATTATAGACATAGGCGACTTTTTTCTTATAATTTCAAGAATTATAAATATTTAAGTTTGGTTATATTCAGTATGGTTAATTAATTAATTAAAATTAATTTAATTAAATAATTATTTAATTACATAATTAAAGCTATTCGGACTTGTTTTTTTTAATGAAGCTATTTTCTCAAATAAAGTGTGCGACTTTTTCGTTGAAATAGGCTAATTTCAAATATTTTAGTTTAACATCGTATCTTGTTCCAAGTGGATGTGTTTGACATAGATTTCATAATTTCAAATAAAAGTACATTATTAGCCTTTCTAAAGCATTCACATCAACAAAACTATTACCCAAATTTGCATTTGATTACAGATTTCAAAAGATATGAGTTTTTGAAGAAGTTTTCCTCTAAAGCTCCAACAAATGCTCGAAAAATTTATCTAGATCGTAGCAATCCTTCGGAACTTTAGACCAACATTGTTTCGCCCAGATTTTGTTTCTGAGAAAATCATTCCTATGTTTTCTTATTAAAATGGTAGCATAGTAAAAATATTACTAGTATTTCAATCCAATGTTATAATTTTCTGACCATCTTGTGTGTGTGTGTGTGTGTGTGTGTGTGTGTGTGTGTGTGTGTGTGTGTGTGTGTGTGTGTGTGTGTGTGTGTGTGCAAAGTGTGTGAAGGGCGCATGATACGTAATGGTATATGATAAATGCGAAAACGGTTAAACACCCAACTTAAATGAACGAAGCAATACCG
>JABUQX010121298.1:5000-7500 GCA_015478945.1 Trachelipus rathkii
AGATAGTATGAATATATAGTTTTATTCTATGCTTAATTTAAATGACGATAATGGCCTACAGTTTAACGAAACATTTGGGTGTTCAATCTCTAATCCTTCAATAAAATTTGATGCACCGCAAACACAATTCATCCCAAATCTCATCTGCATTCTTCTTATTGGTCTTTACATTAACCTGCAGCCATTATGTAAAAAGTTATTCATTTCTTTCAACTGCTAGGAAACGTTTTAAGAGACCTACAGGAAGAAGATTCGAAATTAAAAAAGCCTTCGTTTTAAAGTATGCCAAACTCCAGGGACTTCAATAAGCTTTTTATCTGCTAGACCTTCAGAAATAAATTTCTTAAATTTGTTGGTTCTTTCTGGCATCTTTCAAATTTTGAGTTTCTAATAAGAATATCCTCAACGAATTGAGTTTTTTACAATATATATATATAATATATATTTTATTATATAATAATATATATATATATATTATATATATATATATATATATATATATATATATATATAATATATATATATATATATATATATATATAATATATTATATTATATATATATATATATATATATACTTCATTAAACCAGGGGGCAATAAAAAATTTAAGCTTTGTAAAGTTGGTAAAAACTGGGAAATGCCTTTTATGATCCTAAATTTATGAAACGGAAAAAAGTGAAATATTTAATGGTTGAATTTTCAAATTTAGTTAATTAGTATTAAAAAAAAGTAAAAAGAAATTGATATATATATATATTTTTGGGCGGGCTTCACACCTAGCCTATAAAATGAGTAAGCTTAGGCAATTTTTTCAGTTTTAAATTTGATTTATAATGCGTAGTTTTGTAGAATTGAATTGGTATTAACGCCATGACGCTATTTTTTTTAATTAAAAGAATACCATAGAGTAGGATACACCTTGCCCCAATGCACGGCAGCCCGCCGTATATATATATATATATTAGATATATATTAATTATATATTATAATATTATATTATAATATAATATATATAATATAATATATATATATATATCATGAATCATAGTCGGTTGGTTAAGAGGATGTATAATGGTGAGTGTGTTGGGAATCGACCGGCTGGGAGACCGAAGAAAAAGTGGATTGAGTTAGTAAAGGAATGTCTGGAGGAGAGAATGATGTGAGTTTGGCAGAAGCGAGGAAGAAAGGTACATATTAGAAGTGAATGGTGGGGGTTTGTGGGGGGTATGGTTGTGGCCTACCTTGGCCAAGGAATGAAAGCCACACTGGACGATATGTCATAACGTGAGGGTCCGTCGCGGTTCCCGTGAAAGCTCAAGGGTGGATATTTCACTGCGACGAGTTATCCGTATCTCTTAGGATGTGGTACCTTTCTTTTCGATTTTCATATTCTTTTAATACTTTTCTGTTTCCATTGCATTGCATGCTTCTTACCCCAGTCTTGGGGAAAAAAGGTAGATTATATATATATATATATATATATATATATATATTATATATTATATATATATATAATATATATATTATAATATAATCATATATATTATATATATATATATATATAATATATATATATATATTACTGTATATATATATGCTGAATAAGATTACGCATTAGTCATAGGATTTGCAATAATTTAATGGTATATAATATAATTTACCAAACTTTCGAGTCCTTCCGATGTAATATGAGTATAAATGTGACCTGCCACCTTTATCTTTTCTTCACTGGAAGTTACACCAATAGATATTCCAGAGCCAGTATAAATTTCTCAATGTTAATTGCAGTTAAAACATCCTGAAGATCGCTATCATAAGGTTGATCGCAGACTTAATCGTAAGTCCAATAGAATAAGTTATGGGCTATATTTTTTAGCTTATCAAATTTATCAGTATCAGCAAGATGTGCTATTAACTCCTCTCTTATTTTAATTAAGGCTTTAATATTTTTGTGATGACGAATGGTGAAACCCATATGTGTAGGTCTGAATATTCCACTGCGAAGATGGCACTCTAGCAATGATATCTACAATTTAATTTGTAATGTAACTGAATGCCAGACTTAGTCTAATTAATATTCCCCTTCTTCACCACCTCTAATAGATATTTCACCACAGATTCGTTACCATCTGATGGACATATACCTTACTTTTTGCCAGATTTCAGGAGCATGAAAAAAATTGAAGGCTTCTACAGGCATGAACAACGCCCTATTACTGGTATTACGAATAGGAACAAAAAGTAATGTGGAAATCACCATTGCTTTTACGACTTATTATTATTGCCACGTCATTATTATAATGAATAATAACCGCGAACGATAATTTTAGAACATGCTGAGCGTTTGGGTGAGAGACGTTCATGTTAGTTTTAATACAAGAAGCAATGTCTAACTGAGATTCTTTTATATAGTCAGTTACAATTTTTAAAGAGATTTATTTATCAATCAAGAAATTAAACAATGTCTAGGTGTATATGTACAAATTGAAACAAGATTAG
>JABUQX010121298.1:10000-17500 GCA_015478945.1 Trachelipus rathkii
AACGACAAAAACAAACAACAAAACGACAACAAAAAAAACCAAAATCAGGAAAGGGGAGGTTCTTAGTGCGTCAGAGGAATACTGCCCTCTGATTGGTTAGCCGTGGGTTTGTGGTCATTACTACTATATATATATATATATATATATATATATATATATATATATATATGTATATATATATATATATATATATATATATATACTATATATATATATAGTATCTGCAGTATCTAGTGAAGTGCAGATATGTCGATTATAAAAAATGGATTTTCGATACAGTCGGAACATATGAAGACTTTGTTTCTTCTCATAGTTCTAGGGCGATAGGGTGATAGGGCTAGCAACTCGGTCCTTTACTTTTTTGCTTGAAGAACTCCTGAACCAGCATTGGAATTTTTTCGCAAGCATGATCTTCTCAGCTCTGGGAGAACGAGTTTCAAGGCCAAATGGAAGAAGATGCTGCTCCACTAAAAAGGATGAAAGCCCTACCTGAGAGTATATAACTTAGGACTAGCATCCAGGAAACCATCGAGCCAAGAAATAGTTTTCTAGGTTCTCTATGATCAAAACTTTCGTGTACAAGAAGAGAAGATGCTGGTTCAGCTGTTTTCCAGAGTGATATCCTACCTGGGAACGTATATATATATACATATATATATATATATATATATATATATATATATATATATATATATATATATATATATATATATATATATATATATATATATATATATCTATATATATATATATCACTACACCATTTAATAATTACATGAATCATTATAATCAATTATCACTATATTGTTAACGTGTTAGAATTCAATCCGTTTTCTGAAGGTTAAATTTTTATCGAATAAGAATGATGAAATGCATATAAAAAGATTAGACTTTGATATATGAAACCTAAAACACAACTTTTTTATGTAATGTCTAAGGGTGTAACTAATTATAATAAAAGATCAGCTATATAATAATAATTAATAATAATAATAATAATAATATAATATATATAATAATATAATAATAATAATAATAATAATAATAATATATATATAATAATAATAATAATATATATAATAATAATAATAATATATAATATATAATAATAATAATATATAATATAATAATAATAATATATATATTAATAATAATAATAATAATAATAATAATAATAATAATAATAATAATAATAATAATAATATAATATATATGTATATATATATATAATAATAATAATATATATATATATAATTTGTATTAATAATAATATGTATAATAATAATAATAATAATAATAATAATATGTATATATATGTATAATATGTAATAATAATAATAACAATAATATATATATATCTTTATATACAAATTCAGAGTTTAAGAATATATATAAACAACGATAATATATATTTATATATATATATATATATATATATATAATAATAATATATATATATATATATATATATGCTATATATATATATATGCTATATATATATATATAGGGTGGATACTAATTATTATTTGCCTAAACATGCTGTACTAGGCAAATCATGTTTAATGAACATAGGGGGGGAAATGAACGGTTGAGGCAATATGCTCTCCCATACTCACCGTTGTTGAGGTAGGTTGAAAACATACTGAAACTAGGAAACGTAGCCAGATACAATCTTGATACCTCACTACCATTTCCGTTCGCACGCCCATACGTTAGCAACATGAAAAATACAGTCAATATCGGTATTCTGTAATACGTACATCTTATGTTTGCTTGTTCAATTACAGGTGGGGAAGATGTCTCCATATCAGCCGTTGCCAGACGTTCCACAGATCTGACAAACGTATCATCACAATTATACAGCTATTACGATTCGGACATACCCTCTGTTGTTACATCCTAAAATTTCAACTTACTACCTAGATCCATACCGGTGGGAATCTGTGTTATCTTCATAATCGTACATATCCCAACCTATGTTCACTAAACATGATTTGCCAGCTCTGCGTGTTTAGTCAGATCCCAGGATTTGTCCTCATAATTATTATCTAATATATATATATATATATATATATATATATATATATATATATATATATATATATATATATATATATATATATATATATATATATATATATATATATATATATATATATATATATATAAATATATATATATATATATATATATATATATAAATAAATATGTAATTAGACCCAAAAATAACTACATATATGTATATATAATTTTTATATATATATATATATATATATATATATATATATATATATATATATAAGGCCGTAGACAGGGGGTTCAGTGGGTTCAGGGAGTAGTGATGCAGCAGATGTCATTTTTTCCGCATCCGCATCTGCGGATACGGATGTGGATGCGGATGTTCGATATATATATATATATATATATATATATATATATATATATATATATATATATATATATATATATATATATTATATATATATATATATATATATATATATATATTTATATATTTATATATATATTTATATATATATATATATATATATATATATATATATATATATATATATATATATATATATATATATATATATATATATATATATATATATATATATATATATTTCTATTTTATTCACAATCTATTAAGATAATTTTTTGGGGGTTTGCAGGACAGGGTTAGCAAATGCACTGCCAACCTCTTCCCCAACCTTCGCCCTTAATGAAAGAGATTTTACAATGGATTATATACTTTTTGCACTAGTATTGAAATTCAAATATAGAAAGGTTGTGCTTGAGAAACATCAATTTTTCTGCCTTTTCTGCTGAGAGTCTGTTTCTCTTATCATCATATATTAGCCCAGCATTGCTAAATACTCTCTCACTTGGAACACTAGTTGGGGGACAGGCCAAATAATTCCTTGCAAGTTTACTCAAGCATGGGTAAACATTTTGCTTAACTTTCCACCAACTGATAGGATCATCATTTGTATCTAGTCGTTTTTCTTGGTGATAGTTTTCAATCATTTGCACTACATCTTTTGGTAATGCGTGTGTTTCTTCATCCCTACTGGACTGTAGAAATTCTTCAAGTGAATCTGTTATTGATTTACTTGTAGAAGGTGTTGGTTCTGTAGATTTCGTTTTTTTTCCTTTAACTGTTCTGATTGAAGTTTTTCAACTGCAACACAAAGTGATGATTTAACTTGTTCTAATATTGTGTTACAAAAAAACTTGCCTCTATAACGGGGATCTAAGTAAGTTGCAATAGTATGAAGGTCATTAATTTCCACAGAATCAAAGCGTTTTTCTAGCTTTAATTTTATTACCTTTCATTCTTTTTAAACCGTCATCATTTTCATTTGAAGATGGTTCAAAATGCTTCCATAGCATGGTATTACATCGGAGACAAGCTGTAGAGGCGCTGATTTTTTTTGTAATATCTTCAAATGGTTTCAATAGTTTAATGCAGTGTGATTTGATGTCATTTTCCACATTAGTAAGAATGTTAACTTTGGAATACGAACTGGCGTACAAGGCAGCAGGTTCTTTGAGCAATACCATTCTTTTCATCATATGAAGTGTACTATTCCAGCGAGTTTGAACGTCTTTGATAACAGTAAGATATGGAATATCAAGCCGTTTTTAAATGGCCTTCAACTCATTTTCATTTTCTGAATTATCTTAAGTATTTTTATTATAAAATTCTTTATCAAATCTGGACAGTAAATATCCGCGCAACATCCGCAGGGCAAAGCGCGGATGCGGATGCGGATCTTTAATAATGTGCGGATGCGGATGTTACCTGCATCACTATCAGGGGTTCAAACATCCCCGAAAATTTTAATTTTTAATAATAATAAAAAAATAATCAATCAAATTAAGAGTAAATATTAATTGAAATGAGGAATCATATTTGTGGTCAGTGAAGATTTCTTAGGTTAAGTGTCTGTTGAAAGCATTAAAGGAGAATATCTAGCGGAAGCAATACTAAGAACGTTGAAATAAATAGCGACTTTCTGATTGGACAACGATATTATGGTGCAGAAGCATTGAAGAAAGGTTTTAGAGGGTGTTTAAGGTGTCGAAAATATCCAGCGGCGTTATATGTTCATTGCTGTTTTCATCCATGTGAAGTACAACACATTATAAACTTTATGGCACAGCGAATGCAACTAGGTACTATTTTAGATAGCCAAGGTTGACTACTATTTTAATAGAAAAAATTACGATAAATTGTCACAATCTAGAGAAATATTTAAGGCATTTGTTGAAGCTTTAGAGGAAATTGAATGTATCAAGATATTAAAACTTCTTCAGAAAAACTCGTTTTGAAATCTGTAATAAAAAAGAATATTTTTTATAAGTTTATTTATGATTTCAACTTTATTCTCCTTCACATTGTGTACAACATTTCAGTCTCCATAATTAGTGACAGCAACTGCACTTAATCATATTGAAATTGTGATGTTTGTTTTGAAAGATTTTCAGGAAAACGTCGATGAAACAATTTCAAATATTTTGGAAGTTGCAAAAGAACTGCTTTCTGTTAAGGAGGAAATGAGAATGCCACATGTGAGAATCAATGTAGAATGAAAAGACAGAGCAATTACAGTTTCTTTCCGCGATGATTTTTCAAACGAGTTAGAGAGCAAATTTGTGAATGATAAATCCTTTACTAATCTTTGTAAAGTCACTCACTCATTCAGTAGATATCTATTAAAGTTTTTACGAATTTTGCATATAAATTTAATATGAAAATCACCTTTGGATTGTTAAGGATTTTATCATTTACCTCACTCAAAACGTGCATTCCATCAAGATACTTCTCTACTCTCAAAAAGGCTTAAAACATATTTTCTCAATTCTAAAGGAGAAGAAAACCCATCAGAACTGGTCTTAACAAGTGTTCTTCATAGCTGCACAAAATAAATGTATACCTTTATATATAAGCCACCCCTCAAAATCCAACCGTACTCATCGTGGTGAAGAGTGTACTGTTTGGAGAAATACCAAGCAGGCTAATACGGCTCTGGTCTGGAGAAAGACCTGACAACCTACTCCAGCTTTGAATTGAAACTACTTTAGTTGCTAACATATGTATTTCACCTGGAAAATATTTCTACATATTTTTTTTTCAAAAATCTAAGAAAAAATCTGCGGTGATTGAATAAGCTGTTGCAAATTGCGTTGATCTAATAGATTTTCCAGAAAGTGTTAAAAGAACGCCTCAGATGAAGGAAAATAGGATTTTCAATGAAATTAGAGGTGCTGTCTCATTGAAAAAAAGTTCATTTGACTTTAGTAATGGAAACTGGAAGTGATGGCAGATATGACCACATAAAAGTTGATAATTATGATGACAGCAACCCTAATTTCGATAAATTTTAGAAAATTTAAAACAAAATTTAAAGAAAATAACTAGTTACATTTTTTGGCGCCTAAAAGGAATAATAAATGATGTATCAAACATAACTGAAGTTAAAGACATCTTTCTGGCATCTCCAATTGAGGTAGAGGATAATAGGTCGGCGTAAAGAATGTGAGCTATTCTCTCCTTAGGCTTAGCTTCGTCCTACTCAGACGTAAATTGACCACAAACCCTCCTTGAAAACGACTCTGTAAATAAAATAAAAAAATAATTTTGCTGTCAAGAGTTCATGATGAAGAATTTTTATATAAATAAAATGATATATTTTTGTATTTTGAAATTGCTATCTATGTTAGATTATTTTATTCTCTTTCTATTGAAGCATATATATATATATATATATATATATATATATATAATATATATATATATATATATATATATATATATATATATATATATATATATATATATATATATATATATATATATATATATATATATATACAGTGGCGTATCCAGGATTTTTTTCGGGGGGGCCAGACAAAAATCGTTTCTTATATATATATATATATATATATATATATATATATATATATATATATATATATATATATATATATATATATATATATATATATATATATATATATATATATATATATATATATATATATATATATATATATATATATATATATATATATATATATATATATATATATATATATATATTTATATATATATATATATAAAGTGGAAGGACCAAAATTAAATTTCTAAGAAAAAATGGGAATAATCTATATAAATTTCTAAAATCATCTTACCTGATGTTAACTTTAATCGCCAGGCATGAGAGTGAACAAAGTCCGAGATAACATCTTCAGTTTTTATGTCAATATTTCGATGTATGTAGAGGAGGGCAAGTCCAGTAAGTCTTTCATCTCCAATAGTATTTCTCAAGTAGGTTTTCAGAAGTCATAATGTTGAAAACCTTCTTTCTACTGAAGCAGTAGACACTGGTAAAATTGCCAGTATTTGCAACAAGATGTAAATATTTGTAAATTGTGACTTCGAACAAGAAACTAGTTCGTCTATTGCTGTTTTTGGACGATCTGTGCTGTGATGCCATTTCAACTTCCATAAATTCCATTCTGCTTTTACTAAATCCTCAATTGGGCTTTCGAGATCTTCTTTGTAAAATGTTACATCTTTTATCTTCTCATATGGCACATTACACCTGTTCAGTATGACAAATTGCAAGGAAGATATAATTTTTTTTGACTTAAAATCTCTCTCCTAATGCTGATATTAAATCATCCAAAATGGTATAAAAATGGATGTGCGATAATAAGTCTGTGGGTCGGAAGTAGGAATGTTGGATCTGTATTTTTGGAATTTGTTAATTCTTGGTACAGCAATTTCAATACCCAACTCAGATTCAGATGCGCTTACACATTCTTCAAAAATCTACTGAAATTCTAATGTTGCATTTTCTCTGATGGCTTCAAGTTTAGTTTTAACTAGATTCACTTCATTATATGCACTCACAAATCAATAACGTGTGTCTGCAATCGTTTTGAAAGATTGTATGTTAAACTTAATATTCTGTTTAAAACAAAAAGACCATAAAAGATGCACTATAAACATTGTTTAGAATTAAGGTAGCTTTTTTTGATTGATCTCCAACTTCACATTTTATTTGTTCTAAAGCTGCTATTATCGGATTTATCATCTCTTTAAATAATAAAATCGGTTCATGCCGTTAGCTCCAGGTTTTGCAAACTTTTTTAATCTCTTCTTGCTACTCTTAGGGAAAAAGTTCTTCTATTTTTCTTCAAACACTTTTGTCCTCTTAGCACTTACAAGAAAAAATGCACAACATTCTGATATTATTCCAATTGCACTTGATATTTTGAACTTTAGAAGCGTCTGTGAGGCATAAATATAAGCAATGCAAAAAACAGTGAGTATAAATAGCTTTATGACATTTTTCCTTTATTACTCTCTGAACACCCCTGAACTCACCACTCATTGCTGCTGCACCGTCATACCCCTATCCTCTTAGATTATTCATATCCAAACCAAGTTCAGTTACTTTTTTTCCCATTAATTTTGCAAGA
>JABUQX010121298.1:22500-25000 GCA_015478945.1 Trachelipus rathkii
ATATATATATTTATATATATATATATATATATATATATATATATATATATATATATATATATATATATATATATATATATATATATATATATATATATATATATATATATATATATATATATATATATATATATAATCTAATCTATAACAACTCCCAGGAAGAGCTTTCGCCCTGTCAGTTGGTCCAGCGTCTTCTCCTTCTGGCCCGAAACTCACAACCCTAGAACACTCCAGAAAGTCATTTCTCGGCGCAACGGTTTGGATGCCAGTCCTCGAGTTAAACACTCTCAGGTAGGGTTTTCGCCCTTTCAGTAGAACTAGCATCTTCTCCCATTAGGCCTCAAAACTCGCCTTCCTAGAGCTCTCCAGAGGAGCTTGCTTCTAAGCGCATAAGATACCAACGCTGGTCCAAGAGTAATGCAAGCAAAAGGAAAGGACCGGGTTGCTAACCCTGTCGCCCTATGACTATGCGAAGAAGATCTTCATATGTTTTGACCGCGACGAAACATCCAATCATCAATCTTTATCGTTATCATTATTATTATTATTATGCAATGAAAATTCATTTTTCTTCCCTTGACTGCGATGAATACTTTATCCATTATCGACCAAATATTACCTAGAAGTAGATGTAATTATTCGTAATCCAATATATATAATATATATATATATATATATATATATATATATATATATATATATATATATATATATATATATATATATATATATATATATATATTATATATATATATATATATATATATATATATATATATATATATATTATATATATATATATATATATATATATATATATATATATAGGCTATATATATATATATATATATATATATATATATATATATATATATATATATATATATATATATATATATATATATATATATATATATATATATATATATTTCCCCCAAATCAGGAACCTAAAATATATAAAAAAATTCAAACACCTATTTACCTGACAGTCAACAAAATATTTTCCTGTTACTTTTCCTCCTTCATTGGAAACAGCCAAATGGATCGTTGTTTGAGCTCCCAATTTCGGTTTTCTATAATATATATATATATATATATATATATATATATATATATATATATATATATATATATATATATATATATATATATATATATATCTATATATATATATATATATATATATATAAATATATATATATATATATATATATATATATATATATATATATATATATATAACTATATATATATATATATATATATATATATATATATATATAAATATATATTTTATATATATATATAATAATATATATATATATATATATATATATATATATATATATATAATATATATATATATATAATACAAATAATAATAATATATAAATCTAAATATAATAAGATTGATATATAATAATAATAATAATAAGATATATATATAATCTATATATATATATAATATATATATATGTATATAAGAACAATAATATATATATATATAATAATTATATTAATAATATATATATATATATATAAAAATAATATGCAATATATATATTTATATATATATATATATATATATATATATATATATGTATATATGTATTATATATTAACCAATAATAATATATATATAATAATATGTATAATATATATTTTATAACTCTACTATATATATATATATATATAGTGGAACTCCAATATTCGTCATTAATCCGTTCCTGAGGGTTTGACAATGTGATTCCTTCTATAAAGATCTTGAGTTAATTAAATATGTCATTTTTTAAATTTAAATTAAAAATATTTTCAAAATTAAATTTAAAATAATAATTTATAAATTTTAATTTAAAATAATATTTTAAAATTGAAATTTAAAATAATATTTCAAAATTTAAATTTAAAATAATATTACTTAAACAAATTAAAAATAATTTTTAATAATTTAATTTCAAAATATTATTTTTAAATTTAAATTTAAAATAATATATTTTTAACTTTAAATTTAAAATGATACTTTTTTAAAGTTAAAATTAAAATATTTTTAAATTTAAATTTTTAATTACTATTTTAAACAAATTTAAAATAATATTTAAATTTAAAATAATATTTCAAAATTTAAATTTAAAATAATATTAATTAAACAAATTTAAAATAATTTTTTTTAATTTAATTTTAAAATATTATTTTTAAATTTAAGTTTAAAATAATATTTTTTTAAATTTAAATTTAAAAAATTTCTTTTAAATTTGAATTTAAAATAATACTCTTTTAAAGTGAAATTTAAAATATTTTTAAATTTAAATTTTTGATTACTATTTTAAGCAAATTTAAAATAATATTTTCGATGTTTAAATTCAAACTATATTTTTAAATTTAAATTTAAAGAAGATTTTCAAATTTAAATTTAAAAATATATTACTAATTTTAAATTTAAAATATTTTTAAATTTAAATTTAAAATAATATTTTTGAATTTAAATTTAAGATAATAATTT
>JABUQX010121298.1:32500-36258 GCA_015478945.1 Trachelipus rathkii
GCTCGAATTTTTACCTGACCTTGACCTTTTTTGGCCTTCACCTTTTTGGGCCTTGACCTTTTTTTCGACCAACCCTTTGGTCTTCCATGGGTCATTTTTGGCCCACGGTATTTTTTGGCAACCCCAATT
Organism: Trachelipus rathkii; assembly: GCA_015478945.1. Lineage (NCBI taxonomy): Eukaryota > Metazoa > Arthropoda > Malacostraca > Isopoda > Trachelipodidae > Trachelipus > Trachelipus rathkii. The sequence goes on from JABUQX010121298.1 coordinate 32,630, forward strand.
TTTCGGCAACCCTGATTTTTGGCAACCCTTCGAAGAAGGGTTGCGCCAAACGGTTGCGTAAGCAACCGTTGTACGTATTGCCCCCCTATTTTACGCCCCCTAATTTTTCGACCATGGGTCATTTTTTGCCCACGGTAATTTTGGGCACCCCCAATTTTTTCGGCAACCCTAATTTTTTGACAACCCAATCCATATAGGCAACCTGATTTTTGGCAACCCTTCGAAGAAGGGTTGCGCCAAACGGTTGCGTCAGCAACCGTTGTACCGTATTGCCCCCCTATTTTCCGCCCCTAATTTTTCGAACGTGGGTCAATTTTTGCCCCACGGTAATTTTTATCTTTATATTTAGGGCTTAGCCCGTTTTTGATGTCTTAACGTTGTTTGACCATGATTTTCGGCCCTGACCTTGCCAGATACCATGGGTCAATTTTTGCCCCACGCCAATTTTGCCCACTGTTCGTGGCCCACCCGTAATATTTCGTTCTAACTGTGTATGCATGTTAATGGACCTACCCTAAACTTGAACCCACCTACACACGTGCGCCGTGCGCGCACACACACACACACACACAACACCCACACACAACACACCTTACACTTTATACACCATTCACTATGAACACTTCTACACACATTCAACATGACACTTATACACACACACCATAGACACTCACATTTACACTTATACACAACCGGTCACCACACGAACAATCCTTTGGTCTTCCATGGGTCAAATTTTGCACCAACGGTAATTTTTTGTCCTTTCCCCTTTAGGGCTTAGCCCTTTTTTTGATGTCTTAACATTGTTGCCCTGATATTTCAGCCTTGACCATGCATATACCATGGGTCAATTTTGACCACGCTAATTGAATGGCTTTTGATGGCTCCCAAATCACCGTAAGAAGACTAGGGATGTTCTATAGTGTTCTATGAGTATTAGATGAGTGCAGGGAGTGCAGGTGAGTGCCAAGTGAGTGCCAAATGAGTGCCAATGAGTGCGTGAGTGCCAATGCGTGCCAAGTGAGTGCCACATAGTGCCAAGTGAGTGCCACATAGTTGCCAACGATGGCCACTTTTTCAACGCTCTAGCCTCCCTTGTGCCTAGAATAGCCCCTATATGGGTGTCTACCCCTAGGTTAAAAAGGTATGAGGAACCGAATGGTGTACATTACAATCTGCTAGAATGCTTCCTACTACGAGTTAGTATTTTATAACACTTATAGCATGACAGACAGAATATATAGCTAAAGAGTTACACAGTTGAGACAGTGACCGCAAACGTTTCAGAGTCCGCGTCCGCAGGTCAAACCCACCGCGAAACCGCCGCGTGCGCGCCTTTAGGCGGCAATATTTACTGCCGCCGCGTGCGCCGCAGGCGCAATATTTCCGCGTAACCGCCCGCCGCGTGCCCCGCAGGCGCCATATCCCCGCGTAACCGCCGTCGCGTGCGCCGCAGGCGCAAAATTACCGGCGTGAACGAAAAATATGATGTCAATGTAAACTATTCAAAGAGGTCTCATTTGCATTATAACATGAGTCGTTCATTTTTCACTACAATTGGACGAGATACAATTTGGTGGCCTTTACTTTGCACACTTTAAAGCAGTCAATCAGTAATCAAATAGAAGGTGGTGTTACCTAACACCAAGGGGCTTAGTATGCTTTGGTTTTACTGTTACTGTTTAAACTCTCTGCTTTACTGCTTTACTCTCTGCTTTTACTGTTTAAACTCTCTGCTTTACTGCTTTAACTCATAATATTTATTACCCATTTTTCTTAAAGCAGTAAATCAAGTAAATCAATAGAGGTGTTACCTAACACTAGGGGATTAGTATGACTTTGTTTTTTTTACTGTTTACTGCTTTAACTTTCTGCTTTTACTGCTTAACTTTCCTTTTACTGCTTTAACTTCTGCTTTACTGCTTTAACTTTCTGCTTTACTGCTTTGACTTTCTCATATGTTTTAACTCATATATTTAATTAACATTATGTTTTCTTTTATATTTTTATTTTTTGTTTTATTACTTTTTTATTTAAATTATTTCTATTTTTTTTTTGTTTTAATTTGTAATGTAAGAATAAAAACACACGGAGTTTCTGTTATATAAACATTTAATTTTAATAAACTTGTACGAAAATTTTATTAAAAACCTTTTTATAAATACGAGTTTTAAGGGAAGTAAAATCGCTTTTTTTCATTTTAAAAGCATTTATTACATAATCAGAAACTATAAAATCATTGACTACAAATTTTTAGCATCAATATTTACAGTTTATTAAAACAGACATTATTTAAAAAACATATAATGAAATAAATACAATAGACTCCACATAACATTGGAATATAAGGGTTGAAACAGGTAAGACATAGTTTTTATATACTTTACATTATTATATTTTAAAATAAGGTAATAAATGATTATTCATATATTTTAAGTTCAAAGAATCAATTATGTGAACAGTTATCGTTTTTTGCTCTATTAACGGAAATCCAATGTCCTGTAGAGGTGATGTGACGAGGCGAAATGTATTGAATATGAAGCAGGTATCCTTCTCCAACTTTAAAGAGTTTATATTTTGACAGAATGCAAAACACTCCTAAAAAGCGAGGTTTCATTTTTAAACACCGATTTTAATTTCCTCTTCATTCATCTTTAATAATTCAAAAGTACGTTGCGTACTCGGTCAATTTCCAATGAGTTGAGGATGCTCAAGAAAGACCACTACAGTGATGGATGGGTGATTGTAGACTCAATCCAAAAGAGAGACTTAGTCCTAGGGTATCCCTTTCTCAAAATTGTTTAATGAAGGCGTTACAAAGCTGAAAGTCTGCAGTAAGATCCATAGGCGTATAAATTACTATTTTTTGCGTATCCTTCAAGATTTAAGCCTGTCCAACTATATTACATGATACAGTATTGGCTTTTAAGTCGTAAAAAGGCCGAGACAGAGAGATAGGTCTCCGCTGTATAACATTTCATAATCACGTCCGTGAGGCAGTCCTGTCACATGTAACTGATACCCCTAAGTCCGAAAGGTGTGAACTTATATAGGTTGACTTTTTATAATTCCCGAGTAGGCTTCATGTTCCACAATCCCAATTATTACTTTCTTTGGTAAATTTTCGTCACAATGTTAGGGATATTGAAACTCGATAAACCTTGAGTGAAATTAAATATCTGGTTTCAACTCTCTTAATAGGGTACTTGCTGTAGTATTCAAAAGCGAATTTTCAATTTTCCCAAATGACGCTGTGGTGATAATTTCAACTTTTCTGACATAGAGATAAGCCTCCACCAGTTTGAAAACAGGTTCTGGACATCAGCTGTAACAGCAGGTTTAACTTTTTATTTAGAGGACAAATTTTAGGATTCGACCAGTGTAAAATGAATTCTAGTATCTAACAGCTGGTAGAATGAGCTCTTTCTTGAGAGAAGATATCGCCATTTAATCGCCCGTAAAAATTCATAAGTATTATTTAAGACTTTTAACTGCTTTATCTATATGTGCAACTTCATCTTTGAAACTGTAAAAACCACATGATTTGAGATGAGATTGTTTTAGCATCGCCTGAATAATTTAACAAATGTTCTATATAGCTCTATAAGGATATTAGCCGCTGATGACCT